>ONZH01018088.1:0-15191 GCA_900303285.1 Rhinella marina
GGATCTCTGTATTGTATACTGATCTATAGATGATGGATCTCTGTATTGTATACTGATCTATAGATGATGGATCTCTGTATTGTATACTGATCTATAGATGATGGATCTCTGTATTGTATACTGATCTTATAGATGATGGATCTCTGTATTGTATAACTGATGCTATTGTAGATCTATAGATGGATCTCTGTATCTCTGTATTGTAATACTGGATCTATTGTATGATGATGATGGATCTCTGTATTGATCCTGATGCTATCTGTATTGTATACTCTATAGATGATGGATCTCTGTATTGATAGATGACGATGGATCTCTGTATTGTATACTGATCTATAGATGATGGATCTCTGTATTGTATACTGATCTATAGATGATGGATCTCTGTATTGTATACTGATCTATAGATGATGGATCTCTGTATTGTATACTGATCTATAGATGATGGACCTCTGTATTGTATACTGATCTATAGATATGATCTGTAATACGATCTATGATCTGCTGTATTGTCTATACTGATCTATAGATGAAGGATCTCTGTATTGTGATATATTGTATACTGATCTATAGATGATGGATCTCTGTATTGTATACTGATCTATAGATGATGGATCTCTGTATTGTATACTGATCTATAGATGATGGATCTCTGTATTGTATACTGATCTATAGATGATGGATCTCTGTATTGTATACTGATCTATAGATGATGGATCTCTGTATTGTATACTGATTCTATAGACTGGATCTCTGTATCTGATCTATAGATGGATGGATCTCTGTATTGTATACTGATCTATAGATGACTGTATTGTATACTGATCTATAGATGATTCTGTATTGTACTGATCTATAGATGATGGATCTCTGTATTGTATTACTGATCTATAGATGATGGATCTCTGTATTGTATACTGATCTATAGATCTGATCTGATGATGGATCTCTGCTGTATTATACTGATCTATAGATGATGGATCTCTGTATTTGTATAGCTGATCTATAGATGATGGATCGTATGGATCTCTGTATTGTATAGATCATGATGGATCTCTGTATTGTACTACTATAGATGATGGATCTATATACTGATCTATAGATGGACTCCTGTATTGTATACTGATACTATAGATGATGGATCTCTGTATTGTATAAGATCTATAGATGATGGATCTCTGATTGTATACTGATCTATAGATGAAGGATCTCTGTATTGTATACTGATCTATAGAGGATGATCTCTGTATTGTATACTGATCTATAGACGATGGATCTTCTGTATTGTATACTGATCTATAGATGATCTGGATCTCTGTATTGTATACTGATCTTAGTGTGGATCTCTGTATTGTATACTGATCTATAGATGATGGACCTCTGTATTGTATACTGATCTATAGATGATGGACTCTCTGTATTGTATATTGTATATGCTGATCTATGATCGATGGATCTCTGTATTGTATACTGGATCTATAGATGATGGATCTCTGTATTGTTATTGATTATAGATCTATTCTCTGTATTGTATACTGATCTATAGATTGATGGATCTCTGTATTGTATACTGATCTATAGATGATGATCTCTGATGATGGATCTCTGTATTGTATACTGATCTATAGATGATGGATCTCTGTATTGTATACTGATCTATAGATGATGGATCTCTGTATTGTATACTGATCTATAGATGATGGATCTCTGTATTGTATACTGATCTATAGATGATGGATCTCTGTATTGTATACTGATCTATAGATGATGGATCTCTGTATTGTATACTGATCTATAGACGATGCTCTGTATTCTGTCTACTGATCTATCTCTGTATTGTATACTGATTATAGATGATGGATCTCTGTATTGTATACTGATCTATAGATGATGGGATCTCTGTATTGATATACTCTGATCTATAGACGATGGATCTCTGTATTGTATACTGATCTATAGACGATGGATCTTTGTATTGTATACTGATCTATAGATGATGGATCTCTGTATTGTATACTGATCTATAGATGATGGATCTCTGTATTGTATACTGATCTATAGATGATGGATCTCTGTATTGTATACTGATCTATAGACGATGGATCTCTGTATTGTATACTGATCTATAGATGATTGATCTCTGTATTGTATACTGATCTATAGATGAAGGATCTCTGTATTGTATACTGATCTATAGATGATGGATCTCTGTATTGTATACTGATCTATAGACGATGGATCTCTGTATTGTATACTGATCTATAGATGATGGATCTCTGTATTGTATACTGATCTATAGACGATGGATCTCTGTATTGTATACTGATCTATAGATGAAGGATCTCTGTATTGTATACTGATCTATAGATGATGGATCTCTGTATTGTATACTGATCTATAGATGAAGGATCTCTGTATTGTATACTGATCTATAGATGATGGATCTCTGTATTGTATACTGATCTATAGATGATGGATCTCTGTATTGTATACTGATCTATAGATGATGGATCTCTGTATTGTATACTGATCTATAGACGATGGATCTCTGTATTGTATACTGATCTATAGATGATGGATCTCTGTATTGTATACTGATCTATAGATGATGGATCTCTATATTATGTTTTGGTTGTGACTGGAGTCTAGGACTTGATGTCACCACAGATCTAGACATAGCTCTTTATCAGTACACGATTAGTACAGTATACTTTGTGTACACTTGTCTATCACATGCTGATGACCCATAGTGACTGCTTCTGCCTGAAACTTACCTAACTATGTTATGTGCACGTCTGTTCCAGGACCGATGCTGTGTCCACCCACTGGTTGACCTATAAGTGAGACTGGTCGCTGGGTCAATCAGGGATCATCCAATTTAAGTCAAGCACTTAAGGGGCTTCTGTCCCCATAGACCTCCGTATCCAGCTGTTTGTGTAGACACGTAGCTGTAGTTCACCTGACTAAAGCTCAGTTTTTTCTTTGTTGATTTGAGGCTCTGTTTCTGGGTTATGATACTTCTTAATGTGCAAATTAGGCATCAGATACAACAAGGGTGTCACCATTGCTCTCGTTGCCCCCAAACTCTGCTCCTTTCTGCGGCTAACCCAGCCCTTGCCATTTTCTGGCCTCTCAATCAAAGCAGTGAGGGAGGGGCTGGTCCCAGAAAGGAGCAGAGCTTGGGTGCAACAACAGTAATGGTGACACCCTCATTGCACTAGATACCTAATCTGTATATCAGGACAAAGTATAATGAAATGGGAACAGAGACTTAGATCAACAAATAGGAAACAGCCCTTTGGATCCATGCAAATGGTTGATTAGGGAGGTAGCTGGTGAGAGGATCCCTCAAACGCCTGGCAGTGCCTGTGATTTTGTTTTCCTGGCTCCTCTTAGTTCTCTGGGCTCAGAACAGTGCTATTTCTGTTGGACCTTCCAGTGTATTGGCCTCAGCTTGTCTTAGGACATACCTGTCTGGACTACCTTGGCTTGTTTCTGAATCAACCCCTTGTCTACTGATCAAGTTTCTACTGTTTCTCCTAGATTTGACTCCTCGGCTTGTTTCTGGATTAACCTCTTGTCTATGTCACCAGTTTTATGCTGCAAGGTTCCAACAGCGACAGTGCACGTCGAGTCCTGATATTCATGAGCTTTTGCATCTCAACACCCCCTGCCACTGATTGACAGGTTTTGTTCCCAAATGAATTAGCAGAAGGGGGCAGAGAAAACCGGGAGCTCATGAAAATTCAGCACTGAGCTGTTCAGTTCAATTCAAGATTTTAGCAAAATGGCTGAATCAATTAAAGAAACAGAGCCAGCATTTTGCTAAGGGGATTAGTCACTAGTTTATGTTGCCCTTAGTTAGGATAGCATAAACTGGTGACAGACTCTCTTTAAGTTTCCACTGTTTCTCCTGGCTTTAGCTCCTTGGCTTGTTTCTGGCTTAACCCCTTATGTTCAGTTTTCACTTCTGATGATACTCCTCACTTACACTCTGGCTTGTTTAACCTCTGTTTCTTGGTATCTGATAGATGTACTACCCATGAGCTTGCCCTGTTATCCTCTGTCTGACTCTGCAGCCTTAACTTGGTTCCCTATCAGCCAAGTCCAATTGGCCTCTAGGTAGGCTATGGTGAACACCTAGGTGTAGCCTTAGATTTACTTACTAGAGTTTGCTGAGTTTACCTTCTTACTACTATAGTATTACAGCAAACGTGGTGAACGTGGTCCTGTAACTAGACTATGCATCTCATGGCCTGCACTGAATGAGTACAACAATGAAACAGTTAATAATGAGCTTGTTATGTCATAACCATGCTCAACTGACCGTTCTCTAACAATCCCCCAAAAAATAGCGCCGATTCCTTTAAAAAAAACGAGATGCCCGTACAGTGGCGTACATAGAGAAGTAAGGGCCCCATAGCAAGGATCAAACCAGGCCCCCCACGCAGGCCCCCAAAGCAAAAGGTGGCTACTTTGAAGAACCTAGAATATAAGACATATTTTCAGTTGTTTCACACTTTTTGTTAAGTATATAATTCCACATGTGTTAATTCATAGTTTTGATGCCTTCAGTGTGAATCTACAATTATCATAGTCATGAAAATACAGAAAACTCTTTGAATGAGAAGGTGTGTCCAAACTTCTGGTCTGTACTGTATATCCTTTCTGTTCTTCCATCTGTTTGTCTGTTCACCACGGGCACTCCTTCTCCACTGGCGCCTCAATTTTTTCACATTCCCTAAGATTTGATTAACCCTCATTTTTATTTTTTCGTTCTGCATATCCTGCACTGAATGAGCCCTGGATTGTGACCTCTCACTGCGAGCTTCTGACCTCAGCCTCAGGTGAACCCACAGCAGTCAATTGTGGCCAGACTCTGAGGATGACCATACAATGCTGACACGCCTACATTACATACACAATTACATGTGCTGCATTATCATGGTGTTACATAGGACTGCAGGTGACATCTACTACATTATCTGTACTCAGAGAGTTATCACTGTGTTATCTGTGGTGTTACATAGGACTGCAGGTGACATCTACTACATTATCTGTACTCAGAGAGTTATCACTGTGTTATCTGTGGTGTTACATAGGACTGCAGGTGACATCTACTACATTATCTGTACTCAGAGAGTTATCACTGTGTTATCTGTGGTGTTACATAGGACTGCAGGTGACATCTACTACATTATCTGTACTCAGAGAGTGATCACTGTGTTATCTGTGGTGTTACATAGGACTGCAGGTGACATCTACTACATTATCTGTACTCAGAGAGTGATCACTGTGTTATCTGGTGTTACATAGGACTGCAGGTGACATCTACTACATTATCTGTACTCAGAGGTTATCACTGTGTTATCTGTGGTGTTACATAGGACTGCAGGTGACATCTATACATTATCTGTACTCAGAGAGTTATCACTGTGTATCTGTGGTGTTACATAGGACTGCAGGTGACATCTATTACATTATCTGTACTCAGAGAGTTATCACTGTGTTATCTGTGGTGTTACATAGGACTGCAGGTGACATCTATTACATTATCTGTACTCAGAGAGTTATCACTGTGTTATCTGTGGTGTTACATAGGACTGCAGGTGACATCTACTACATTATCTGTACTCAGAGAGTTATCACTGTGTTATCTGTGGTGTTACATAGGACTGCAGGTGACATCTACTACATTATCTGTACTCAGAGAGTTATCATTGTGTTATCTGTGGTGTTACATAGGACTGCAGGTGACATCTACTACATTATCTGTACTCAGAGATTATCACTGTGTTAACTGTGGTGTTACATAGGACTGCAGGTGACATCTACTACATTATCTGTACTCAGAGAGTTATCACTGTGTTATCTGTGGTGTTACATAGGACTGCAGGTGACATCTACTACATTCTGTACTCAGAGAGTTATCACTGTGTTATCTGTGGTGTTACATAGGACTGCAGGTGACATCTACTACATTATCTGTACTCAGAGAGTTATCACTGTGTTATCTGTGGTGTTACATAGGACTGCAGGAGACATCTACTACATTATCTGTACTCATAGAGTTATCACTGTGTTATCTTGGTGTTTACATAGGACTGCAGGTGACATTACTTACATTATCTGTACTCAGAGAGTTATCACTGTGTTATCTGTGGTGTTACATAGGACTGCAGGTGACATCTACTACATTATCTGTACTCAGAGTTATCACTGTGTTATCTGTGATGTTACATAGGACTGCAGGTGACATCTACTACATTATCTGTACTCAGAGAGTTATCACTATGTTATCTGTGGTGTTACATAGGACTGCAGGTGACATCTACTACATTATCTGTACTCAGAGAGTTATCACTATGTTATCTGTGGTGTTACATAGGACTGCAGGTGACACCTACTACATTATCTGTACTCATAGAGTTATCACTGTGTTATCTGTGGTGTTACATAGGACTGCAGGTGACATCTGTCTGTCGGCAGAGAATTCTTGTCTGGGGACAGGAGAGAACAGGGGTCAGCGGCAGACAATGTTCTGATCCTTTCATGTCTTGAAGAGTCCGTTCAGTATTGTGCCTTATGCCAGGACTTCGTGAAGTTGACCTAAAGAAAAGAACGGTCCAGAGGTGAAACAATTGAATCTGGATGACGGCCAGGCTGCCACATCTTAATGGGAAGCTATTTCCTTTCAATTACGTCCCCTGGGAAAAGGTGCAGTTAACCCTCTCCTGTCCGGAGTATGAGAGGCACAATGGATGACATCCTTCACACAATGTTCCTGGGAGGTGCCCACAGTTATTTCAGGGCAATACATTTAACCCTTGACTGCAGGATTTGCGGCGTTATGAACTTTGTATGAAGTTACTTTTCAGAAGGATTTTGTGTTTCATTAGCCCTGACAATCCTCTGAGAGCTGAACACATCAGCAGCGCTGCTAGTTGTTACAGTGTGTCAGTGCATCCTGGTGTGTCAGATGTTTACATTGCAGAGGAATGTGTTTCCATTCACTGACAGATTCACAGATCTTAAAAATGGCACTTGCACTATATAGTCAGACTATCAGTTTATATATCACCCAGGTGGTGGGCACATGGATGGTCTGGGGTGCCCGCTGTTACGTCCCTCACCATCACCTGTACATCTCATCTCCCTCTTGGATTATTTAAGATGTAACAGTAAAGGGGTGAAGACAAACACAAATCAGTACCCGCAGAGCAGCCACCCCCTGCAGGAGATTCCTGCTCAGGACACTGGCTGATAACAGCAGGAGACTGACTTATGTAATGTGTAGGAGATGTGGCACTGAGGAGAGCTCATGAGGCGCTGTGCAAAAGTATTCACCCCCTTCTTGATGTTGCCTTTTATAAGGTCTATAAAAGTCACCAGATCTGATATATATAATATTAGATGAATGGATCCTGATAGATCATACTGCAACCACCAAAATCTGTATGAAAAGTATGCCCCCCCTCCCCCATTCCCTCGAATATTGATATACAGGACCTGAACCCGGTACAGATGACAGAAACTGAACCCGGTACAGATGACAGGACCTGAACCCGGTACAGATGACAGGACCTGAACCTGGTACAGATGACAGAACCTGAATCCAGTAACTATAACAGGAACTGAACCCGGTACAGATAACAGGATCTGAACCCTGTACAGATGACATGACCTGAACCCGGTACAGATGACATGACCTGAACCCGGTACAGATGACAGGACCTGAACCCGGTACAGATGACAGGACCTGAACCCGGTACAGATGACAGGACCTGAACCCGGTACAGATGACAGGACCTGAACCCGGTACAGATGACAGGACCTGAACCCGGTACAGATGACAGGACCTGAACCCGGTACAGATGACAGGACCTGAACCCGGTACAGATGACAGGACCTGAACCCGGTACAGATGACAGGACCTGAACCCGTACAGATGACAGGACCTGAACCCGGTACAGATGACAGGACCTAAACCCGATACAGATGACAGGACCTGAATCCAGTACAGATGACAGGACCTGAACCCGGTACAGATGACAGAACCTGAATCCAGTACAGATGACAGGACCTGAACTCGGTACAGATGACAGGATCTGAACTCGGTACAGATGACAGGAACCTGCACCCGGTACAGATGACCGGACCTGAACCCAGTACAGATGACGGACCTGAACCTGTACAGATGATGGACCTGCACCCGGTACAGATGACGGGACCTGAACCCGGTACAGATGACGGGACCTGCACCCGGTACAGATGACGGGACCTGAACCTGGTACAGATGACGGGACCTGAACCCGGTACAGATGATGGGACCTGCACCCGGTACAGATGACGGGACCTGAACCCGGTACAGATGACAAGACCTGAACCTGGTACAGATGATGGGACCTGCACCCGGTACAGATGACAAGACCTGAACCTGGTACAGATGACAGCACCTGAACCCGGTACAGATGGCGGGACCTGAACCCGGTACAGATGATGGACCTGAACCCAATACAGACGACGGTACCTGAACCTGGTACAGATGACAGGACCTGAACCTGGTACAGATGACAGAACCTGAATCCAGTACAGATGACAGGACCTGAACCCAGTACAGATGACAGGACCTGAACCCAGTACAGATGATGGGACCTGCACCCGATACAGATGACAGGACCTGAAACCGGTACAGATGACAGAACCTGAATCCAGTACAGATGACAGGACCTGAACCCAGTACAGATGACAGGACCTGAACCCAGTACAGATGATGGGACCTGCACCCGATACAGATGACAGGACCTGAAACCGGTACAGATGACAGAACCTGAATCCAGTACAGATGACAGGACCTGAACCCAGTACAGATGACAGGACCTGAACCCGGTACAGATGACAGGACCTGAACCCGGTACAGATGATGGGACCTGCACCCGGTACAGATGACAGGGCCTGAACCCGATACAGATGATGGGACCTGAACCAGGTACAGATGACAGGACCTGAACTCGGTACAGATGATGGGACCTGCACCCGGTTACAGATGATGGAACCTGAACCCGGTACAAATGACCGGACCTGAACCCGGTACAGATGACAGGACCTGAACCCGGTACAGATGATGGGACCTGAACCCGGTACAGATGACAGGGCCTGAACTCGGTACAGATGACAGGGCCTGAACTCGGTACAGATGACGGGACCTGCACCCGGTACAGATGACAGGACCTGAACCCGGTACAGATGACAGGACCTTAACACGGTATAGATGACAGGACCGGAACCCGGTACAGATGACAGGACCTGAACCCGGTACAGATGACAGGACCTGAACCCGGTACAGATGACTGGACCTGAACCCAGTACAGATGATGGGACCTGAACCTGGTACAGATGACAGGGCCTGAACACGGTATAGATGACAGGACCGGAACCCGGTACAGATGACAGGACCTGAACCCGGTACAGATGACAGAACCTGAATCCAGTACAGATGACAGGACCTGAACTCGGTACAGATGACAGGACCTGAACCCGGTACAGATGACAGGACCTGAACCCGGTACAGATGACTGGACCTGAACCCAGTACAGATGATGGGACCTGAACCTGGTACAGATGACAGGACCTGAACCCGGTACAGATGATGGGACCTGAACCCAGTACAGATGACAGGGCCTGACTCGGTACAGATGACGGGACCTGCACCCGGTACAGATGATGGGACCTGAACCCGGTACAGATGACAGGGCCTGAACTCGGTACAGATGACGGGACCTGCACCCGTACAGATGATGGGACCTGAACTCGGTACAGATGACAGGGCCTGAACTTGGTACAGATGACAGGACCTGAACCTGGTATAGATGACAGGACCTGAACCCGGTACGGATGATGGGACCTGAACCTGGTACAGATGACGGGACCTGCACCCGGTACAGATGACGGGACCTGAACCCGGTACAGATGATGGGACCTGAACCTGGTACAGATGACAGGACTTGCACCCGGTACAGATGACCGGACCTGAACCCGGTACAGATGACAGGACCTGAACCCGGTACAGATGACAGGGCCTGAACTCGGTACAGATGACGGGACCTGCACCCGGTACAGATGATGGGACCTGAACCCGGTACAGATGACAGGGCCTGAACTCGGTACAGATGACGGGACCTGCACCCGGTACAGATGATGGGACCTGAACTTGGTACAGATGACAGGACCTGAACCTGGTATAGATGACAGGACCTGAACCCGGTACAGATGATGGGACCTGAACTCGATACAGATGACAGGACCTGAACTTGGTATAGATGACAGGACCTGAACCTGGTATAGATGACAGGACCTGAACCCGGTACAGATGACAGGACCTGCACCTGGTACAGATGTAGAGTAGAAGACTGAGAATATAATGTACATTACATTGAGTTGACTTGAGGTAGAGGGATTATATAATCCAGGATCATGGACGCGGCGCCAGTTTATGGAGCGTGGATGAGGGGGAACGTGAGAGCCTCTGAAAGGTCCAGAGACTTGATCAAAGCCATTCAGATTACTGTGAAGTCTCATTGAGAGTGTGAGGAGACGTAACGGGGAAGAGATCTGGAGACAGGCGACAACTCCAGACGTACCAAGTGGAGGCGAAATTGTGCCCATGCAATGTCAGTAACAGTCATACAGCTCTCTCTCCCGACTCTCCCCCGGCTTCCACATACACATTTGGCTCATGATATTTATAAGAGTATCAGGGTGTGGAAGATGAGGGTTATAGTGGAGGTGTCAGGGGTGTGGTGCCGAGGGGCTGAAGTTGTGGACTGAGTTCGTTCCTGTTCATCTGGTATTGGACTGTTTCTGTCTCATGCTGGATTAGGGGCATAGTTATAGGGGAAGAGGCTGCTTTGGGGCCCAAACTCGGAAGGGGCCCACCAAGGAGGAGGACTAAAAGATTTCATTGTCAGGGCCCCCTTAACAGTATTATCTAATGACATTATATACTGTGACACTGTAGGAAATGGCTAGGATCTTGACTAGCGGGCGGGGGTTACATGGGAGGAGGGGGTCGCGAAGAAGAGGCGGGGTTATTCAAAATTTGCTGTGGGGCCCTGTCAGTTCTAGTTATGCCACTGTGCTAGATCAGCTGGATTTCTGGACCATCAGGTGTCAGACTTTAACTGTATTGTCTTATGTTATATTCCAGTCCATAATGTATTGTATTATTTTGTTTTGTAATACACTGTCATGTTACATCGCTTTTATATTACAATGCTCTTGTGTTAAAGGGTCCCTGTCCGCAGATCTGTCCCTATAACCCTGGCTCACCTGTTACATGTGCGCTCAGCAGCTGAAGACATCAGTGTTGGTCCCATGTTCATATCTGCCCGCATTGCTGAGAAATATGATGTTTTATTATATGCAAATGAGCCTCTAGGAGCAACGGGGGCGTTACCATTACACCTAAAGGCTCTGCTCTCTCTGCAACTGCCACGCCCTCTGTATTTTGATTGACAGGGCCAAATGTTAACACTGCTTGGTCCTGTCAATCAAAGTACAGAGGGTGTGGCAGTTGCAGAGACGGCAGAGCCTCTAAGTGTAATGGTAACGCCCCCGTTGCTCCTAGAGACTCATTTGCATATATTAAAACTTCATTTTTCTCAGCAGTGCGGCCACATATGAACATGGGACCAACACAGATGCCTTCAGCTGCCAAGTGCACAGGTAACAGGTCAGCCGGTGTCATAGGGACAGATCTGCGGACAGGGACCCTTTAAATTATATTACGTTGCTTTATATAAAACAACATAATATTACATTCCTGTTCGTTTTATTATTATATTATGTTAATGGTATATTCCATTACTGAAATATTACTCTGGTATTATTTTACATTTCTGTTGTATCATATTACTGATTATATTACATTACCTTTATAGCATGTTGTATTATGTTACTGTTATGTTTTTGTTATATTACACCGTTATATCACATGACTGTTTTAGTTCATTACTGTTGTATCATTATATTAGTGTTATATTATACTACTATTATTTATCATATTGCATTCCTGTTATATTATACTACGATTATATTATATTTCTGTTGTATAATTGTATATTACTGTTCTATTACACTATGTTATATCACATTACAGTTTTAGTATATTGCTGTTGTATTATATTAAATTACTGCAGTATTTTCTCACTTTACTGTTATATTACACTATATTATATTACATGGCTGTTTAGTGTATTATTGTTGTATATGCATATTACATTACTGTTATACAGTATGACTATACTGTATGTATATACTGTAACATTATTATTGCTATATTGTTACTGTTATGTTATACTACTCTTGTATTATATTACTTTACTGTCGTGTTATATTATACTACTGGTGGTAAAGACAGCAGGTAGTTTCTGGTGAAGGTGACTGATTGTTATGACTTTATGTGGTGACTTGTGGCGGTGATGGTGACCTGTAGTAATGACTGCTGGTGAAACTGGTGGAAGTGACTGGTGATTAGAGATGAGCGAATCATTCAAAATTTTATTCGCCAAACATTCGTTGAACTTTTCATAAGATTCGTATATTCGACGAATATAGTCGTTAAATTTGCGTACAAAATATACGTTATTATGTGGCGTTTAGCGAACATTCGCGCACTAATAACGAACGTTCAGTTTTAAAAGGTACGCAACCTCTTTGAACACGTACGCATGAGTGTACAAATTGCGTACGAAAATTAGGGGCTTTGCTGGAGATGAATGGTGGAGCAGGAGGAACGCTCTGAGTCTGACCCCTGGCTACATATGGATACTGTATCAGCAGATGACAGCAGATCATCCGGCTGAGACTGAGATGAGCGTGCCATCCACTCCACTACCTCATCCACTTTCTCCTCCACTACAATTTTGGTGGGTTAGCCTGGTGGAACACTGGCCAAGTATTGTGATAACTACAAGTAGAAGCTCCGGCTACAGGTACTTTGGCACTGCTGCCCTGTGCCACCTTCTCCTTTTTTTAGAGCTCGAGGTCTGGCTGGAACTGGACCCCTTTTCCTTATCCATTCCAGACATGTTTCACTTCACTCTGTGGCCCTGCAGCTGGTCTTTGTCCCTGTAGCTCCCTGTCTCTCTCTCCCTGTCTCTCTCCCTGTCTCTCTCCCTGCCTGTTAATTACTAGCCCTGCACTTGCCCTGCAGTATCCCTGATGTGTAATATGGAGTCCCTGAACAATTACACCCCAATTTCAACAACACAGGTCTCAGTCTTTAGGAACAGTGCTTCTGCTCGTCTCAGCAGTCGCAGCACAACTGATGCGTCACTGGCTTACCGAGCCTGAGCCAATCAGAGCAAGCCCTGCCCACTAGGTCAGGTGACTGCTAACGAACTAACAGTAAAAGTCCGCTAATTACTTGTATTCGTACGCAACGGCGCATATAGTAACTTATACGTAGCATTGGCGTACAATTTATTGGACAAGTACGTAGTGAATGCGTAGAAAGCCTTAGGAACATTTTCGAATCTTAACGGAGCGAATGACCTAATATTCGGATTCGCTTCGCAGCTGAAAATTTCCAAGATTCGATAGGATTCGACGAATAGATTCGCTCACCTCTACTGGTGATGATGACTGCTACCTATGACTGATATTGGTTGCTGGTGATGGTGACCAGTACAGGTGTGTAGGTGGTGACCATGGATGAAGACTGGTGGTAGCGACTGGTGGTGGTGATCAGTAGTCATGGCTGCCTAAATGTGGTTGTCAGGGGCTTGAATTTTTCATAATCAAGTGAAAGATTATCTACTTCTGGTGTATCATGAGAAGATCCATTAATGTGGAGAAGACAAGACAGAGGGAGTCTAGACGTTTAGACTGTGGAAGGTTCGAACACAGAATAAGACATCATTACCGCTATATTAGGTCACAATGAAGTTACTCATAAATGTTCCTCAGCCTAATTTTCATGTCTCACATTGACTTAATGTAATTTGTGATTAAGTTCTGGAGCAAATCTCTACCGTAATCATAAAAGTACATTCAGAAGTTACACAAAGAAATCAGAAGAAAAAGGAGAAGATGACAGGGAAGGAGAAAAAGAAGGCTGAGGAAGAAGCAGGAGGAGATGATGAAGATGATTTAAACAGGATGAGAAGGAGGTAAAATGAGGAGAAGGATGAGCAGGCTGGGAAATGAGGAAGGACCAGGGCGTGATGAAGAAGAAAGCAAACGACGAGGTGGAGAGGTAGGCAAAGAAGAAAAAGGAGAAGAAGAGAGTGAAGATAGAAGAAGAAGATGAAGAGAAAAGAAAGAAAGGAAGAGATACAGAAAAATGAAAGAAAGAGAAGGTGGAGAAGTAGAAGACCAATGGAATAGAGAGGAGGAAAGAGAAGAACACAGCAGGGCAGAACACAACTCATCTTCAGAGCTCAACTCCTCAGCATCTTGTATTAGGCCTACACAAATGCAGATGTCCAGCACAAGGTTAAGACAAGGTGTTGAGGAGATCTGAAGAGGAACCTTGTCTTGTCATAAAATCTACCGCACATTGACTGAATTTAAAAAAGGTACCCTCATACAGAGAGTCTACTCCCCTCATACAGCAAGTTACCCCCATATAGTGAGTCAGCTCCCCCCGTACAACAAGTTACCCTCATACAGAGAGTCTACTCCCCTCCTACAGCAAGTTACCCCCATATAGTGAGTCAGCTCCCCCCGTACAACAAGTTACCCCCATACAGTGAGTCAGCTCCCCCCGTACAACAAGTTACCCCCATACAGTGAGTCAGCTCCCCCCGTACAACAAGTTACCCCCATACAGTGAGTCAGCTCCCCCAACAAGTTACCCCCATACAGTGAGTCAGCTCCCCCCTACAACCCCCCGTACAAACAAGTTACCCCCCATATAGTGAGTCAGCTCCCCCATTACCCCATACAGTGAGTCAGCTTACAACAAGTCCCCCATATAGTGAGTCAGCTCCCCCCGTACAACAAGTTACCCCCATATAGTGAGTCAGCTCCCCCCGTACAACAGCACAACAGTTACCCCCATACAGTGAGTCAGCTCCCCCACAACAAGTTACCCCCATACAAGTTACCCCCATTACATACAGTGAGTCAGCTCCCCCCGTACAACAAGTTACAGCCCCCCACAACAAGTACCAGTGAGTCAGCTCCCC
>ONZH01018089.1:0-34067 GCA_900303285.1 Rhinella marina
ATGTATGTATACCAGAAGACCATGTATGTATGTATGTATGTATGTATACCAGAAGACCCATGTATGTATGTATGTGGTATACCAGAAGACCCATGTAATGTATGGATACCAGAAGACCCATGTATGTATGTATGGATACCAGAAGACCCATGTATGTATGTATGGATACCAGAAGACCCATGTATGTATGTATGGATACCAGAAGACCCATCTATGTATGTATGGATGGATGTATGTATACCAGAAGACCCATGTATGTATACCAGAAGACCCATGTATGTATACCAGAAGACCCATGTATGTATGTATGTATGGATACCAGAAGACCCATGTATGTATGTATGTATGTATGTATGGATACCAGAAGACCCATGTATGTATGTATGTATACCAGAAGACCCATGTATGTATGTATATACCAGAAGACCCATGTATGTATGGATACCAGAAGACCCATGTATGTATGCATGTACCAGAAGACCCATGTATGTATGGAGGTATGTATACCAGAAGACCCATGTATGTATACCAGAAGACCCATATATGTATGGATGTATGTATACCAGAAGACCCATATATGTATGGATGTATGTATACCAGAAGACCCATGTATGTATGGATGTATATATGTATGGATACCAAAGACCCATGTATGTATGGATGTATGTATGGAACCAGAAGACCCATGTATGTATGTATGTATGTTATGTATACCAGAAGACCCATGTATGTATGTATGTATACCAGAAGACCCATGTATGTATGTATGTATGTATACCAGAAGACCCATGTATGTATGTATGTATGTATGGATACCAGAAGAACCATGTATGTATGGATACCAGAAGACCCATTATGTATGTATGTATGGATACCAGAAGACCCATGTATGTATGTATGTATGATACCAGAAACCCATGATGTATGATATGTATACCAGAAGACCCATGTATGTATGTATGGATTACCAGAAGACCCATGTATGTATGTATGGATACCAGAAGACCCATCTATGTATGTATGGATGTATGTATGTATACCAGAAGACCCATGTATGTATACCAGAAGACCCATGTATGTATATGTATCCAAAGACCCATGTATGTATGTATGTATGTATGTATGTATGTATGTATACCAGAAGACCCCATGTATGTATGTATGTATGTATGTACCAGAAGACCCATGTATGTATGTATGTATACCAGAAGACCCATGTATGTATGTATTATACAGAAGACCCATGTATGTATGATACCAGAAGACCCATGTATGTATGGATACATACCAGAAGACCCATGTATGTATGTATGCCATGTATGTATACCAGAAGACCCATATATGTATACCAGAAGACCCATATATGTATGTATGAAGATGTATGTATACCAGAAGACCCATGTATGATATACCAGATAGACCCATATATGTATGATGTATGTATACCAGAAGACCCATATATGTATGGATGTATGTATACCAGAAGACCCATGTATGTATGGATATGTATGAAGACCCATGTATGTATGTATGTATGTATACCAGAAGACCCATGTATGTATGTATGTATACCAGAAGACCCATGTATGTATGTATGTATGTATACCAGAAGACCCATGTATGTATGTATGTATACCAGAAGACCCATGTATGTATGTATGTATGTATCCAGAAGACCCATGTATGTATGTATACCAGAAGACCCATGTATGGATGTATGTATGTATACCAGAAGACCATGTATGTATGTATGTATGTATGTATGTATACCAGAAGACCCATGTATGTATGTAATGTATACCAGAAGACCCATGTATGTATGTATGGATACCAGAAGACCCATGTATGTATGTATGTATGTATACCAGAAGACCCATGTATGTATGTATGGATACCAGAAGACCCATCTATATGTATGGATGGATGTATGTATACCAGAAGACCCATGTATGTATACCAGAAGACCCATGTATGTATGTATGTATGGATACCCAGAAGACCCATGTATGTATGTATGTATGTATACCAGAAGACCCATGTATGTATGTATGTATACCAGAAAGACCCATGTATGTATGTATGTATACCAGAAGACCCATGTATGTATGTATGTATACCAGAAGACCCATGTATGTATGTATGTATGTACCAGAAGACCCATGTATGTATGTATGTATATGGATACCAGAAGACGTATGTATGTATGGATACCAGAAGACCCATGTATTACCCCCATGTATGTATGTATGGATACCAGAAGACCCATGTATGTATGTATGGATACCAGAAGACCCATGTAGTATGTATGGATACCAGAAGACCCATGTATGTATGTATGGATACCAGAAGACCCATCTATGTATGTATGGATGTATGTATGTATACCAGAAGACCCATGTATGTATGTACCAGAAGACCCATGTATGTATACCAGAAGACCCATGTATGTATGTATGTATGTATGTATACCAGAAGACCCATGTATGTATGTATGGATACCAGAAGACCCATGTATGTATGTATGTATACCAGAAGACCCATGTATGTATGTATGTATACCAGAAGACCCATGTATGTATGTATGATGTACCAGAAGACCCATGTATGTATGCATACCAGAAGACCCATGTATGTATGTATGCATGTATACCAGAAGACCCATATATGTATACCAGAAGACCCATATATGTATGGAGGTATGTATACCAGAAGACCCCATATATGTATGGATGTATGTATACCAGAAGACCCATATATGTATGGATGTATGTATACCAGAAGACCCATATATATATGTATGGATGTATGTCCAGAAGACCCATGTATGATATGATACCAGTATGATGTATGTATGTATGTATACCAGAAGACCCCATGTATGTATGTATGTATGTATACCAGAAGACCCATGTATGTATGTATGTATGTATACCAGAAGACCCATGTATGTATGTATGTATGTATACCAGAAGACCCATGTATGTATGTATGTATGTACCAGAAGACCCATGTATGTATGTATGTATACCAGAAGACCCATGTATGTATGTATGTATGTATGTACCAGAAGACCCATGTATGTATGTATGTATACCAGAAGACCCATGTATGTATGTATGTATGTATACCAGAAGAAGACCCATGTATGTATGTATGTATACCAGAAGACCCATGTATGTATGTATGTATGTATGTATGTATGTATACCAGAAGACCCATGTATGTATGTATGTATGTATGTATGTATGTATGTATGATACCAGAAGACCCATGTATGTATGTATGTGTATGTATACCAGAAGAACCCATGTATGTATGTATGTATGTATGTATGTATGTATGTATGTACCAGAAGACCCATGTATGTATGTATGTATGTATGATACCAGAAGACCCATGTATGTATGTATGTATGGATACCAGAAGACCCCATGTATGTATGTATGTATGTATGGATACCAGAAGACCCATGTATGTATGTATGTATGATGGATGTATGTATACCAGAAGACCCATGTATGTTATACCAGAAGACCCATATATGTATATGTATACGAAGACCCATATATGTATGGATGTATGTATACCAGAAGACCCCATGTATGTATGGATACCAGAAACCCATGTATGTATGTATGATACCAGAAGACCCATGTATGTATGTATGTATGTATATGATACCAGGAAGACCCATGTATGTATGTATACCAGAAGACCCATGTATGTATGTATGTATGTATGTATATACCAGAAGACCCATGTATGTATGTATGTATGTATGGATACCAGAAGACCCATGTATGTATGTACCAGAAGACCCATGTATGTATACCAGAAGACCCATATATGTATGGATGTATGTGTATACCAGAAGACCCATGTATATGTATGTATGTATGTATACCAGAAGACCCATGTATGTATGTATGGATACCAGAAGACCCATGTATGTATGTATGTATGATACCAGAAGACCCATGTATGTATGTATACCAGAAAGACCCATGTATGTAATGTGATACCAGAAGACCCCTGTATGTATGGATACAGAAGACCCATGTATGTATGTATGTATGGATACCAGAAGACCCATGTATGTATGTATGTATGTATGTATGTATGGATACCAGAAGACCCATGTATGTATGTATGTATGGATACCAGAAGACCCATGTATGTATGTATGGATACCAGAAGACCCATGTATGTATGGATACCAGAAGACCCCTGTATGTATGGATACCAGAAGACCCATGTATGTATGTATGTATGTAATGGATACCAGAAGACCCATGTATGTATGTATGTATGGATACCAGAAGACCCATGTATGTATGTATGTATGGATACCAGAAGACCCATGTATGTATGTATGTATGTATGGATACCAGAAGACCCATGTATGTATGGATACCAGAAGACCCATGTATGTATGTATGTATGTTATACCAGAAGACGTATGTATACCAGAAGACGTATGTATGTATGTATGTATACCAGAAGACCCATGTATGTATGTATGTATGTATGTATACCAGAAGACCCATGCATGCATATATATATATATGTGCAGAGGGTCAGGGAGATGTTGGGATGGGAGATGTCTCTTCTCATGAATACACCAGACTCCTAACTAATACTCTGGCTGCAC
The DNA here is from genome assembly GCA_900303285.1 of Rhinella marina. Taxonomy (NCBI): domain Eukaryota; kingdom Metazoa; phylum Chordata; class Amphibia; order Anura; family Bufonidae; genus Rhinella; species Rhinella marina. Next base: position 4,652 of record ONZH01018089.1, read on the forward strand.
CATTACTATTATTGTTAAAATCAGACTTTTTATGTGCTATTTAGGCTACTAGTAGTACAGACCTGTAATTATAATATGCTTACATAGGGCAGCATACTAAGCTGACGGATCTGCCCTACTCTATTCAAGTCCTTCTGTACCCAAAATACAGTAGTTCTTGATTTAGGACCATCCCAAGGTAGAATTACTTGTTAAAGGGTTTCTCCAACCTACAGATATAGTTGTCCTATCTTCATGATAGGTCATCAATATCAAATCGTTGAGGGTGTGGCACCTGGTACCCCCACTAATGAGCTGTTTGCTGCAGTGTACGGAGCAGAAGGCTGGGTACACTGTGTACTATCTGCCACTGGTACACCAAAGCTCAGCTCCCATTCACCTGAATAGAAGCTGAGCTGCAGTACCCCGGGCGGCCACTACACTGTGTAATGAGCTGTGTGTCCCAGCTCCATACACTACGGAAGCACAAAACCGCTATGTAGTGGGGATGCCAGGTGTCAGACCCTCAACGATCTGATATTGATGTCCTGAAAATAGGCCACAAATATCTGTAGCCCTGGTTTGCTGCCGTAAGGGAAAAATGGTGGGGAGGGGGACAATTTATTGTATGCATTTGTTGTGTAGGGATAGCCTAATCTAGAGGGAGTTTTTCATCTTATGCATTCTGTGACCTGTATGGTCAGATGTACTGTTGGCTGCACTTGCAAAGACCCCATTAATCTCACGATTTATTACATCCCCTTTGGGGGTTCTGTTCTGTTTACCAATATTTTTCCTGCTTTCCAGTCCTAATAAATCTCCAGGTCCTGCTTTTGATCAAAGAGCCGTCCATCCCCAGCAGATGTCTTAGATGCAGAGTTTTCCAGTAATCGCCATGACACACATCTGCTCTTGACTCATGATGTCGAAACGACACTGGAAATTCTTCAGGGAGAAATCATGGTTTGGTTCTTAGTGGTGATTCTATTAGACCCAGACTTTCATTCTTGCTTTGGGGAACATTTATAGTCTTCTATGCAGAACACATGGAGGATATATAGTACACTAGTTATATACCGTCACCATGGTGATGCAGTGAACCGCCATACACCATGTCCTCATTACACAGCTGCGTATGGACAGGACCTGGCGCCTGGATGAGGTGTGACTTCCTGAGTCATTGTGTTCAGCAGGTGGTAAGGGGAATGGCCCTTTAACTGTAGATTTTATTCAGTCCTTGTGGGTGTTCCTTATTGTTTTTTTATTTTTTTTATATAGTTATTCATCAGATCTTGGACGAGGCTGAACCTAGTTTACAGCTCCAGGTCAGGGCTGTTTGCAATCAGTCATTCTCCTCTGAGAAAGCACAGATGGTAACTGTATAAAGGCAGCATAGGACAGGGATAGCGTGTACTAATAAAGCATGTAACACGGATCTGTCAATATCACAAAAACGTAACGCCCCTTGAAGTGATCAATACAGTGAAATAGGTCATCTCTGTTCTATTTCACTGGTCCTCAAAGTATGAGCGGACTGTGCAAGGTTGTGAAATTTAGTAGCCTCATTGAAAAAGTTTCTTAGATGTCAAAAAACCCAAAATATTTGGTCCCAGTGGCAAGTTTGTGGGTATACCGGCCGCCTGGATCCTGAGGTGTGTCCAGCCTTGGCTGTGTGGGAGTCTGCAGTTATTACTTAAAGCGACCCAATGTTTCAAGAAAAATAAATTCACATTAGCTGGGGAACTAACACTTACACGGTGCCCTGCTTTTCAGCTGCAGATCTGCTAATTTTAGAGGGCCGCACCACATCACAGGCTACCTGAGGCACACTGAGCCCAAGATGCTTCCTGCTGCCCTCTGATTGGTTAGCACTGCTCCTCTGAAGACTGATGGCCCACCCCAGAGCAGGGCTGGACAAGCAGGAGGTGTCTTGGACTGACATGTGCACATTGCACATCAGGTGGCCCGAAAAAGTGCTGCGACCATCTTGGATGTCAGAATAGAATCGATGAATCTGCAGCTAAAAACCAGAGGGTTGCATTCAAGAAAGTTGCAACTATATTGATCATTTTGGGTACGTTCCCACGTGAGGGGAAGGCTGCAGATTTTCCATGTGCATTCGCACAGGTAAAATCTGTAGCAGATTACATCACCAGCCACGTGGGTGGGATATGGCGTGGATTTCTAAATCTGTTGCCTGTCAATTTATGTTGCAAATTTTCACAGCGGATGTCGCCCCTTGCAGTATGTCGGGGAGAAATCTATGTTAAATGACCGTTCCATGTGAACACACCCTTACACTGTCTCCACTGAAATCAATGGGCCATTCGCATAATATATGAAAAAGTCAGCTTCTGCAGCAGGTCTCCATCCTAGCTATAAGCGCCTAACTTTTTAGATTGTTTTCTATCCTGGAAATCTATTTTGGCAAAAATAATCTATAACTTTTTGCCGTGTAGCTGCCCTATAAATAATGTAGGCAGGTAGCCTGCATGTCCTGTGGCCTCCCTATAAATAATGTAGGCAGGTAGCCTGCATGTCCTGTGGCCTCCCTATAAATAATGTAGGCAGGTAGCCTGCATGTCCTGTGGCCTCCCTATAAATAATGTAGGCAGGTAGCCTGCATGTCCTGTGCCTCCCCTATAAATAATGTAGGCAGGTAGCCTGCATGTCCTGTGGCCTCCCTATAAATAATGTAGGCAGGTAGCCTGCATGTCCTGTGGCCCCTATAATAATGTAGGCAGGTAGCCTGCATGTCCTGTGGCCGCCCTATAAATAATGTAGGCAGGTAGCCTGCATGTCCTGTGGCCTCCCTATAAATAATGTAGGCAGGTAGCCTGCATGTCCTGTGGCCTCCCTATAAATAATGTAGGCAGGTAGCCTGCATGTCCTGTGGCCTCCCTATAAATAATGTAGGCAGGTAGCCTGCATGTCCTGTGGCCTCCCTATAAATAATGTAGGCAGGTAGCCTGCATGTCCTGTGGCCTCCCTATAAATAATGTAGGCAGGTAGCCTGCATGTCCTGTGGCCTCCCTATAAATAATGTAGGCAGGTAGCCTGCATGTCCTGTGGCCTCCCTATAAATAATGTAGGCAGGTAGCCTGCATGTCCTGTGGCCTCCCTATAAATAATGTAGGCAGGTAGCCTGCATGTCCTGTGGCCTCCCTATAAATAATGTAGGCAGGTAGCACTGCATGTCCTGTGGCCTCCCTATAAAATAATGTAGGCAGGTAGCCTGCATGTCCTGTGGCCTCCCTATAAAATAATGTAGGCAGGTAGCAGCATGTCCTGTGGCCTCCCTATAAATAATGTAGGCAAGTAGCCTGCATGTCCTGTGGCCTCCCATAAATAATATCAGTAGGCGGTCCTGGCCCATAAATGGCAGGTAGCCTGCATGTCCTGTGGCTGCCGTATAAATAATGTAGGCAGGTAGCCTGCATGTCCTGTGGCCTCCCTATAAATAATGTAGGCAGGTAGCCTGCATGTCCTGTGGCCTCCCTATAAATAATGTAGGCAGGTAGCCTGCATGTCCTGTGGGCCTCCCTATAAATAATGTATGCAGGTAGCCTGCATGTCCTGTGGCCTCCCTATAAATAATGTAGGCAAGGTAGCCTGCATGTCCTGTGGCCTCCCTATAAATAATGTAGGCAGGTAGCACACATGTCCTGTGGCCGCCCTATAAATAATGTAGGCAGGTAGCCTGCATGTCCTGTGGCCTCCATATAAATAATGTAGGCAGGTAGCCTGCGTGTCCTGTGGCTGCCCTATAAATAATGTAGGCAGGTAGCCTGCGTGTCCTGTGGCTGCCCTATAAATAATGTAGGCAGGTAGCCTGCATGTCCTGTGGCCTCCCTATAAATAATGTAGGCAGGTAGCCTGCATGTCCTGTGGCCTCCATATAAATAATGTAGGCAGGTAGCCTGCGTGTCCTGTGGCTGCCCTATAAATAATGTAGGCAGTAGCCTGCATGTCCTGTGGCCTCCCTATAAATAATGTAGGCAGGTAGCCTGAGTGTCCTGTGTCCTCCCTATAAATAATGTAGGCAGGTAGCCTGCATGTCCTGTGGCCTCCCTATAAATAATGTAGGCAGGTAGCCTGAGTGTCCTGTGGCCTCCCTATAAATAATGTAGGCAGGTAGCCTGCATTTCCTGTGGCCTCCCTATAAATAATGTAGGCAGGTAGCATGCATGTCCTGTGGCCTCCCTATAAATAATGTAGGCAGGTAGCCTGCATGTCCTGTGGCCTCCCTATAAATAATGCAGGCAGGTAGCCTGAGTGTCCTGTGGCTGGAGATCTAAGATTACCAGCGCCCGTCCCTCCAGGAATTTTGGCCTGTTTACATGTTGCATTTATAGCTATATTGGAATTATTATGAGTGGTCATAAAAATAACTTCCCAGTGTAAAACAACCAGCGATGAAAATACCACCACAGATTTTCTAATCCTCTGTAAAATGTACGCAGTCTGAACATGCACCAAATTTATCACAGTGGCTCGGGCTGGATGGTAAATTTAGTTTACACCACCTATTGGTCAGCTTGCCCCTAATTTCTCTGCCAAAAATATTGGCGCACGTTGCCACCTTTAAAGTCGCGCCATTTCTTAGAAGCCACTTCCTTTTTAACACCCTGCAAGCCAACAGGTGAGCTAGGCCCAGTGGGTTATTCTTTCTGGTGCATTTGCATCATCGGCGAGGCTTTATGCACCAGAAATGCACCAAATTTTCCCACTTTTTACAACCAGGGCTATTAGTAAATCTGTCCTGCTATCTTTTCATGGACAATCTGTGCAAACATAAAAGCGGTTCTTCTCCATGGCGTGAGACCATTTAGGATCCATTCACACATCCGTAGTTCTGGGTCCGTATCCCGTGTGTAGATGTAGTAATATGGAAATGGAGTCTCTTCGTGTCATTTTACGTTCACTCTGCTGCGTGTCGTCAGTGGCCTCTGTCACGGAGCATTAGCTTGGCAGTGTTTTGCCAAGATTGTAGCTGTCATTACACGTTCTGCTGCTTTTCGGGATAGCCTCTTTATATTGGTGGGTTTATGTCTACTGAAAGGCTATATCTGCTAATGTAACCAACAGAGCCTGACTGCCAGACGGGCAGAAGAAGCCTGGGGCACCTCCCGTCTCGCTCAGCCACTGTTTGTTATAATGAAAACAGTCTCTGAAAACCAGACCTGGATTTAGTACAAAGCTATAAGCAAAGCAATATATTATACGGCATGTAATATCGGAGTATGTGACTAGAATTATATTCCTGGATAAAGTGGGTGTGAGCGCTAGCTGGTCAGTAATATGGTCGGTGAATCTCTGCAGAGAAAAAGTTTAGGGAAAATTAGTGTTATACAGTATTACTGATGCATCACTAAACGTAAGGGAGGCTGTCAGCAGGTTGACAAAACAAGGTGGGGGCTGGGAGGAGCAGGACAAACATACCTTTTTGTTGCATTTTTATTAACAGGAGTAGTGAGAATATGGACTTTTATTCTGCAAGTGTCCAGGAGGCAGAGCTGTGAACTCCTCTTGGCACTGAGCATCTTCATATCCCCTCAGCTTTAGGTGACGGCTGTAATAGTCTTCTGGTTGGATGCTACAGCTGGCACTTAGAGCAGAGCAGAGGGGAGGGGCTGTGAAGAACCTCCATGCAGAGAGCGCATCACAGTGAAGCTCCGCCTCCTGGATACTTGCAGAATAAAAGTTCATATTCACACCACTCCTGATAATAAAAATTCCACAAGAGGTGTATTTGTCCAGCTCTCCCCTACCCCTGTGTAGGGCTGTCAGCAGTTTTGCATGGTCATAACTGCTTGTCCACATCTCCATTGGGTATTCCTTTCTTCCGTTTTATCATAGGAACAGAAAAACTGTACACAAGCCAAAAACTGATCCATCCTTATTTATTCTTTTTATTGTTTTGTGTTTTTCTAGGTGCGTTGTCGTGCTGTTAAACCCGAGAAAGAACAAGCAGCATCATATCCTGAACAGCTCCAGGTGAGTGATACCGGCCGAGCCGTGGACATGTCACTAGCATCCATGTCCTCCAGACGTCATACGCAAATTCCATGTTTTAGCCTGAAGGTGATCATGACTTGTCCTTCAGCTACTTAACAAAAATGATCGCCTATCCCATCCAAACTCCAGGATCGCCATGCTGTACAAAGCCTTGTTGTACGTATTTCTGGAATATTACACAAGACAAGAGCTAATTTTGCCTTTGACATGCCTGTACCCCGGGTATTGTCCACTCCAGAAGACCGCCTCCTATGTTTGTGTACACTTTCTCAAGCAATTTGACCTTTTCTTATTTCGGCACAGCTCGCTCGGCTATTTTATTCTGTCTCCCTCTTAGTCTCCTGGCTCTATTAATGGCTCCTGTAGTCGGTCATTGACTCGGAGGACTCCTATTTTCTCCCTCACACCTCCAGGTAACACAAGGACATCTCAACAAGATCAGAGCAAAGATCTTCAAATGTGCGACCTTCATTTCCCTTGGCAAGGACTTTGTCGTGCTTGTGACAGAATTAGGGCTCATGCACATGATTGTGGTTTTTGTCTGCATCACAGATCGGATGCGGACCCATTCATCTCAGTGGGGCTACAAAAGATGCAGGACTGCACGCGGCCCCACAAAAGAGAATGGAACATTCCGTTTTGCAGACATAGGATAGGACATTTGTGAAGGAGTGAAAAAAAAATGGCTGCTCGGCCGCTATACGTGTTTTGCAGATTTGCATGCAGTTTTTTGTAAGAGAAACAAATGCTTCAATTTTTGTTACATTTACAAATGCATACATCACCGTTTCTTTTTCCATTCGTCGGATCCGTTATCTTAAGCATCTACTATGCTCTTTTTGCATCCATTTTCATCAGTATGGTCAGAGATGTTATTTTCGACAGGAGGAAAAGAACTGCCAAAAACGGATGCAAACTGAGTGTAATGGATGTTGGGGGTTTCATTTTTTTTCCCTTAAAGGGTTATTCCCATCTAAGACAATGGGAACATATCACTAGGATATGCCCCCATTGCCTGATAGGTGCAGGTCCCACCCCTAGGACCCGCACCTATATCAAGAACGGAGCGGGAAAGTGAAGGGAGCATATGTACAGCCGCCCTCCATTTATTTCTATGGGGCCAACGAAAATGGCCGAGTGCTGGCTCAGCTATTTCAGTCGGCTACATAGAAATGAATGGGAGCGGTGGCTGCTCATGCGCGGTGTGCTCCCATTCATTTCTATGGGAGCAGCCGGGAGCTCCCCGCTCCGTTTCTCGATATAGGTGCAGTATGCCCCCATTGTCTACGATGGGAATACTACTTTAAGGCGGTGCCCTCCCTTACAGACAGGGGCTGTCTCATCATTACAATTTAAGATGTCCCTGATCGCCACGCTTCTGATTTCTGAAGCCCCTGACGCTCTGCTGTTATCACCTGCAGAAGTGGCAGCCACCTATAACTAAATGTCCTTTGACAGTGGCCGATGTTTCAGGCAATTATCGGAATTGAGCTAAACATTCCTGATAATTGTCTGGTCTTCAGCAGAGATGAGGGCTTATTGTTTTGCGCCATCTAACGCCCAGAAACGAAGAATTTTGGTGCCAGTAGAATGACACCATGAGTGTTCACTCATTCATAGGTAGATTACGGCACCTTTTACACAGGGCAATTCTGAGGACCGAGCGTTTATACAAATGATCATCCCCAATAATCTGCCTGATCATTGGAAAGTGTATAGGGACCAGTATTACCTTACAGCCATTCAAATACATGCTGGTCTTGAATAGTAAAGTTCTGCCCTCTGGCTCATGTGGAGGACCCCCCCCCCCCCCGACATCTACATGCCCTGATTGGTCAGACTGCTCCTTTATTTATCTTCCAAGCTCTTTATTTATTTATTTATTTATTTATTTATTTATTTATTTTTTTAATATTCTAAGTGATAGATTTTTATGCGGGTTGGTTAGTTTCTAGGCAACAGATTTTTGCCTGGGTGAGATGCTGCTTGTGAGCGTTTTGTCTTTTTAATACGTCTTTGTTCTTCCTTTTATGAGAAACATCATTATAATAAAATATTAAAGCTCTCTGGGCTTCTTTGCAGAGCCACCAACTAATTTACTCTTTTCATCCCTCTTTACCATCATGTAGTTTTGAACTTTTTTTTTTGTGCAACAAAACATCTAATTATCATTCCTTTTTTTTTTATTTGTTTTTTTTTTATGTCGAGCAATTAGAACACTCTGTTGGAGTAAAATACCGGACATAAAAAAAAAAAAAACCTAGCAAGTATTAGCCACTTTCTTGCAGGTCCTTAAAGGGGTTGGCCCATCTCGTACATTAGAGGTGAATGCAAAGTCATTCGCTTCTATGGGAGTTCCGGAAATAAGTGTACTCACTCGCCTCTTTTCTGAACCCCCCCATAGAAGTGAATAGAGAGTACATGGTGTGCTTTCCTTCGCTTTGGGGGCCCCATTCTAGAGATGGGAGAGGTGGGATATCCAGATCCAGAGGTGGGAACCGCATCTATGACATTGGTGGCATATTATGTGTGAGATGGGCCATCCCATTTTAAAGAGGTAGTGAAGGCACATCGCTAGGATATTATACACTACAGACAAACAAGAGGGAGTATTACCCGTGGTGAGCACACTGAATACACAGCACTACAAATAGTCTTTACAAAAAATAAGCACAGATCGGCAACATTGCAGTTTAAAAACAATTAAAAAGTACGAATGGTGCAAACACATGAGGTGGGCGGTAAGACCTACTCCAAACACCCCTACCTCCTGATCTGAATAAGGTACCCCACAAATATATAATATATAGCCAATTCCTTGAATAAATCTGAGAAAATATACCAAAAGAAAAGAAAGCAAAAAGACAGTAAACAAGCTAAACAAAAAAAATTGAAAATCTGCAAAATGAATAAATATACCGTCTTAGTTTAAGATTGGAATAGCCCTTTAAGAAACTTGTGAAAGAAAATAAAAAAAATATATTTTTTTTAAATTTTCTTTTGGAAGTTTCACAATAAATATTGTGCCATCCTCCACTGTATGCTGTGGTCATGTGCATGAGGCCTTATGTCAAAGAAATATTTATACATTCTGTGTATAGCAATGCTGAGGAAGGTGGGGGTAGTAGTTTCCTCACGAATACAGCTGACTCCTCCTAGTTTAACTAGAGTACATAGTGAACCTAACTTTCCCCTTAAGAAATTAAAAAAAAAAAAATGAAATATAAAAGTTTTGTAAATTATGTTCCCAAAAATAACTTTGCTCTACCAGGAACCGTAAACGGTTTCTTCCCCCTCACATTTATTGGGCGGTAAAAACTTTTCATCTGGCATTTAGTGGATTATTAATGCCAGTTACATAAAAACGAAACATTTCAGTAGTAAAAGTGGTGATCCTGGTACACAGAACGCGGTGATTCCACTATTATTCATGGAAAATGACCTCAGCGCCCCGCCCGTCTGGTACAGTCATCCCCTTTTACATCTAATTTATTAGGAAAACATCATCGTATCATGTGTAGGGTTTAGGACACCCTACAAAGGATCATCCAAAGCCCGAATTCGGGCATCATCCCGTTTTTTTTTTTGTTTTTTTTTAATTTCAGGTTTTTGTTTTTTATCACTAGTGTTTTTGTTTATTAGGTGGTGGTTTTTGGGTCTCCGGCGTTTAATAACGCAGCAACGTTGGAGCTGTGACATTTTTCTTCTTGAGGTTTCAATGTGGTCTCTCTGGCCATGTTGAATGCTTGCATCATGTTTTGAGTTTCTTGGTTTTTCCATAGACTTGCATTGTCATATTGCAGGCATTGTGTGTGTCTTATATGGAATTTAATGATTTTGTTTTTTTCTTCTTTCAGAAAAACTATCACTGCCCTAGCGTTTTCTCCAGATGGAAAGTTCTTGGTTACAGGAGAGGCAAGTATTATTTTTACGTAGTAAAGCATCACATATGGAGTTTGTTTTAGGTCCATGGCTTGGCATCGTGGATTATGTTGAGGGTAGATCTTGCATAAACTATTCTGATAAATCAAGCTGGTAGCTGGTGAATAGCATCATTTTGCACATTAACCCCTTCCTGACCAGCTGTTTTAAATGTACGGCAAATATTGGGTCTTTAAAGGGGTAATCCAACATTATATCAGACATCACAGTGTTCACTCAGAGGCAGAGTCTGTGATTGGCGTTTACTCTAATCACTGACTTTTAACCTGTCAGATGCAATGGTCAGTTGGGACCTTGACACCTCGAGGTTATTTTCCGGGCGCACTGCACTCACAGGGAACGGACAGCTTTCCTGCGCTGAGCCGTTCAGTTGCTGTGACAGCCTCTGGTCCTCTGAAGGCTCCGAGGCCTTTGGCAGGGCTAAATAGGAACACCGTGATTATCCCATAGACTACAATGCAAAATCAAAAAATATTGCATTTATTGCAGTCTATAAGAGAAGCGATCAGACAATTGCATGTTAAAGGACATCTGTCAGCAGATTTGTACCTATGACACTGGCTGACCTGTTACATGTGCACTTGGCAGCTGAAGACATCTGTGTTGGTCCCATGTTCATATGTGTCCGCATTGCTGAGAAAAATGATGTTTTAATATATGCAAATGAGCCTCTAGGACCAACAGGGGCGTTACCATTACACCTAGAGGCTCTGCCGCGCCTCCTGCACTTTTTTTTTTTTTTTTAACACAACCAAGCAGTGTAAGTGCCATTACACATGGTCTTGTCATAGCAGTTGCAGCGAGAGCAGAGCCTCTAGGTGTAATGGCAACGCCCCCGTTGCTCCTAGAGCCTCATTTGCATGTAATAAAACATCATTTTTCTCAGCAATGTGGACACATATGAACGTGGGACCAACACAGATGTCTTCAGCTGCCAAGTGCACATGTAACAGGTCAGCCAGTGTCATAGGTACAAATCTGCTGACTGATGGGCTGATGCCCTTTAAAGTTTCGCAGGGAGACTAAAACTGAGTTGAAAAAAAAAGTGAAAGAAAAGGTATAAAAATATTTTAAAAAAATAGATAAAATTTCAAATCCTCCTCTTTTAAAAAATAAAATTTAAAGGGGTATTCCGGTTAGAATAAGCTATCCCCTATCCACAGGATACGGGATAACTATTAGATAACTATTATCGACCCCCACCCATCACGAGAACAGTCGCACATCACGGACTGTCGCGTGACATGCGCGTGACCACTCCTATAATTTCTATGGGAGTTCTGGAGATTGCTGAGTACAGCGCTCTTCTATCTCCAGAATTTCCATAGAAATTAATGGAGCGGCCGCATGGTTGCCCGACTGGCTGCTTTGTTCATTCAGGGGGAGTACAGGGCCTCCGTTCTCGTGATTGGGGTCCCAGTAGTAGGACTCCCACCCATCTAATAGTTATCCCATATCTTGAGAATAGGAGATAACTTAATCTAACTGGAATAATAAAAAAATAAAAAAAATTAAAAAAATCCTTAGCATCACCACATTTCGAAATGCCCGAGCTATTAAAATCTAAACATTTAACCTTTATCCTGCACAGAATGGTGGATTTTCCGTTTTCTGCAGTACCTCATGGAGAGTGCTGGGTCCGGTGAACTGAGGGTTTTCTTCTCTGATTTCCACGGCCGGGCAGAGCAGATGCTGCTTGTGTTCTTTCCATCTCGCCGCCGGCCGATCCTCCAGGATTAGGTCTATTTTTACCCGGCCCCAGATGTTGCAGACATATGTCTAATAAAGCAGATGCAATCATATTGACAAGCCACCAATTCTCTTAAAAACTCACAGTTTCCCATGTGCAGCATAAAGTAAATCCTATAACCGCTCTCGGCTTCCAGTGGTTGTCCACAAATTATTGCTGCCGTATGCAACTTCCATCCTATAACACTGGTTTTAAGCAATTTGTCAGGGATTGACATTATGATGTGTTTTTAATATCTGCTCCATTACCATAGCTTTATAAGGAAAAGTTTCAAAATTCTGTCCTCTGTAAAGCCTGAATGGCATAATTTAGTTTTTTTTACCAGTTTGAGTCATGCTGAACTGTTGACTGCATCATGTAGGGGCTTAGGAGAGCAGGACAAACATGACTCCTGCTTTTATCATCAGGAGTAGTGAGAATGTGAACTTTTATTCTGCTAGATTTTGCTCCTGCAAGTGCCATGGAGGCGGAGCTTCACTGTTCACATTGAGCTGCTTTACAGCTCCTCCCCCTTTGCTCTGAGTGACAGCTATAGCGTCCAAACAGGAGACCATTACAGCTGTCACTCAGAGCAGAGGGGCGGGACTCTGAAGCAGCTGTATGCAGAGAGCACTTCACAGCTAAACTCTGCCTCCTGGGCACCTGAGGGCAGTATCTGGCAGAATAAGGCTTAGTCGTCAATGATTATCATCAATGATTGTGATCCAAAACCAGAAGTGAAGCCTTCACAGAGATGACGTGTAAGGGAAAGATCTGCTCCTGTTCTGTTTTTTGGCCCACACCTGGTTTTAGCTCACAATCACTGATGGAAATCGCTGACAATTGATGTGTGAATTAGGCCTAAAACTTCATATTCACACTACTCCTGATAAAAGCTTGACAAAAGGTATGTTTGTACTGCTCTCTCCGGCCCCTACCTAGTGCAGTTTAGCATGGTCAGAACTGCTGACCGACTCCCTTAACTATCTCATAGCGATAATCCTTGCATGCCATTGTGCTGCCTCAGTAGTGGGGACATCCACAGACCTTAGATTTAGATTCCATGTATTGTTTCACATTTTATTGTCTTGGGTAGGTAGGTATTTTATAACTTCTGGTATGTGATAGGCTGTTAATGTTTGATCAGTGTGGAGATGACCCCCGTACCCCTGCGGGCAAAGCAACTCCTTCTGAAGGTCACACCCTTACTGACCAATCATCAGCAGCCTATTATACAAATAGGTAATGAAAAGTTCATTCTTAGGCCTCATGCACACGGCCACAACTTGAGTCTACATCCCATCATGTAGGCATTTGCAAAATAGCGCAGGACCTGCAGAAGGGATAAATGCTAGATGCACTCGGCCCGTATCCGTTTCTAGCGGATCCCGATTTGCGCACAGAAAAAACTGACATAGTCGTGTGTATGAGGCCTTAGGAAAACCCTTTATAATCTACAGAAAATTACTTAGTTACACAAGTAGTCTAATTGCAAACGCTTCCTGAAAGATTATTGTAAGTCACTTACCTGTCCCTTGGTCAGTCGCTCTGCCGTCTTGGCTGGCAGAGGTTTTCCTGTTGTGTATGCCTTTGCAGCATCCTGAGAAGGGCCCTTGTAATCGTCCATACCTGCCTACCTACCTGAGGGTGTGCCCTTTGCGGTGAGGAGACTGGCACCAGTGCAGAACTGATTCATCACGGTTCCTGATGATACATCATCCAGCATGTCACTTTTTTTTTTTTTTTTTACATGGCACCTTCTTCTCTTTTTTGGGCCTAAATAGGCATCGCCCGAGGCTTAGATCCATTCCTCCTATTGAAATATGGGGCGATGTCTGATGACCACGCCTTGCGCATGGCCAGCATTAGAGACTTCATGCAGGCTAATCAGTTTCATGCAGCTGTATGCTAAAATGGTCAATTTGGTAATGAAAATACTTTGTTATATTCCATCCATGAAGACTATAGCTGACCGCATACTGCATATTTTCTCCACTCCTGATACAAATTTCTAGTTTTACACCCAGTTTTATTTTGTTAGATTTTATTCCGAAGAGCCCTTACTGTGTTTGTGGAACCTGCAGTACGCCAGAAGTACGATTCTCAGCATGCTCTGTTTTATGGGCGTTCAGAGAAGAGCCAAGCAGGAGTGGCTGCTGGGAGTTGTAGTTTCAAACCTCTGCAGTGACCCATGTTGTAGTCACTATATCAGGCAGCGGTGAAGTCTCTAGATTTGTACGTCCCGTCTACTTATTGTCTCCTTCCTTCTGTTCACAGAGTGGGCACATGCCTGCAGTGCGGGTATGGGATGTGGCTGAACGAACACAAGTAGCAGAACTTCAAGAACACAAGTATGGCGTCGCCTGTGTCGCTTTCTCCCCAAGCTCCAAATACATAGTGTCTGTTGGATACCAGCATGATATGATCGTCAACGTGTGGTCGTGGAAGGTGAGCACCGAGTTGTACATGTGCTTGATGTGTACTCCCAGAACTCATGTAATTGTACCACTAGAACAATTAAAGGGGTTGACTGATGTTAAAAAATGAAAATCAGACATCCTATAGAACATAACAATGGTTTTCTAACAAAACTAGAAGCCCGATACCTCACATGGACCCAGAGATCTCCCCACTCATTGCTCTGCTAGATTCTGTTCAGCCTGGTTGCTCAGGGGATGTGTCCTTTCTGCTGCAGCTCTCTCTCTGTAACTGCCACAGCTTTTAGCAGAGCATATGGCTGGTGACAGTTGATTTAAACCGAGCATGTGCGACCTTCTCAATGAGCAGGACAAAAAAATAAGGAAAAGAACAAACAGCAGGTGGCGCTATACAGATAGATTTTATTGAATAACTCAGTGGCTATACTAAATTTTTAATTACATGTAATTACTAAAGTATTCAGATCTAGGGTCTGGTGTGAAAACTGTAGAATGTTTCACAACACAACCCCTTTAAAAGAAGTTTTCTCATGAACAGAAGTAATGACTTATCGCTAGGATATACCATCACTTCCAGGACCTCCACCAGTCCTCAGGAGGAATGTGGTTGGTGTTGTGTTGCTGTTCTCTGGACAGAGATTGAGAGCGTCATTGTAAAGGATAAAATCAAAAAGGGCAAGTGCAGAGGTCACAAATGTCAGACACCCACTGATCATGAACTAAAGCTTGTGCCATCATGTTGTGTTATGGACATACCCTTTTAAAAAGGCCATGCATGGACATGTCTCCCCAGCACCTGTTACATGGCGTTTGCTCTGAACATGGTGGGCTAGCGTTGGCACAAATCCAGCGGGGGAACAGCCTGCCGGACCCTGCTGCCGCAAGTGTGAAAGTAGCCTTACACAGGAGGACATTTATCACCCCCCTTGCACTAGAAAAATAGCTTTAAAAAGTCACAAGCTGTGTTTTGCCACTTATTGCGGGAAAAAAAAGTCGCAAATGCCTCTTTTCATGCCGCCCTTGCCGCTTTTCCAAAAGGTGTGTGGTAAGGGCGAGAAAGGGACGTGACCAATACCAAATTTATCTTCATTAAAGTCAGTTTTCTGACGCAAATGAAGCCAAAAATCTACAGCAGTTCTAAGCTGTCATAGATTTCTGTTTATGCACACGGACCGCCGGAGGGTATGGTGCCTAATTTAAGATGAGGCCTGTGCCTGGTTATAAATGTGGTGCAGGGGATATCAAGACCAGCACATAAAGCATTGGCTTTAAAAAATGTCCCCCATAATGATGGAAAAATATCCAGTACTAGTTCAGCTTTACATATGATTGGCGTTTATTCGTTACATCCACCCTATACCATAGTGCTGCCATATCGTCATACGAGTGGACTGTGTATCCTCAAGCGTCAAAGGCCGGCAAATGCAAAAAATAAAATTTTTCAACATGTCGCACGTTATTATTATTCTAATGACAAGATCATTACATTTTTTCATATAAAAGGTGAAGGGATAGACCCCTGCCGCTCTAGAAGCAGAGAGAGGTGTCTGCTTTCTATCAAGACGTCTTCCTGTCTTCAGAAGTTTTTTTTTTTAGGTATCTCACCATGTATGGCATTGTTCAGACTGAAGGAAAAACATTATATGTTGCCCCCATCAGAATCCTGTTAGGCAGGTATCAGAGATGTGTATATACCATTAAAGCCGTGTCATGGGGCTCCGACAGATGGGGCCATTTCAAGGTAGAATGGGGAGAACCTGCATGGGGTTACAGTCCCCGCTGCTGCTATGGTCGCTCATTTATGAAGGGTTATGTAAAGTGTTACATTGGTCTTGGAATATACGGTCCCTGGTACGAAGGTTTTGTCCACGGTGGACAATATATTTTTTTTTTTTTCAATGTCCTCAGAAAACTGAAGGAAACTTGTCTTTTGTCACCTTTTCACAGTGAAATGTTATTCTCTTTCAGAAAAATGTTGTTGTAGCAGCAAACAAAGTATCTAGTAAAGTGACGGCGGTTTCCTTCTCGGAAGACAGCAGCTACTTTGTAACTGCTGGGAACAGACACGTCAAGTTCTGGTACTTGGATGAAGCGAAGTCCTCAAAGGTAACTCCAGGAATATGTTGGAGCTCTTGGAGAATTGCATTTGTTTGGATTTCCCGTACTAATGACTTCAGACCTTCTGTTGGAATAACACATGTGGACAAAGTGATGTACCGGTATTCCAGCAGTGCTAGTAATGCCGTGCTGTCAATGAAGTTAATATCAAGGAGTCTGACGGGGTTGTCCTGTTTTTTTATATTGATGACCTATCCTTTGGAGAGGTCCCATTGAAGTGAATGGGATGGCTTATGTGTAATTACACCTGCTCGTCGCTACAGCTGTGACGGCGAGCAGGTAAACAATGAAGAGAAGTGTACAAGTGCAGCCTGGCTTCACTTCAAACAGCTGATGTGACACCCGGCACCCCTGCCGATCTGATATTGATAACCGGTCATCAATATTAAAAAAGTGGACAACCCTTTAACTCTGCTGGAACCTGATTCTTGCTCTGTAGGTTTATTTAAAGTCTCTACGATAAAAAATTGTCGTTGAACTTCCCGCATTGTGCATACCAGGCGCTGACACGTTTCCAATAGTAATAGCCCAAGGCTGTGATGCATTTTACATCCCTAAAATGGAGAGTTCATTTAGTTCATTTGAGCTGACACACCAGCCATTAACAAAGAGTTGGATAAGATTAGAGAAGATTGCCCCCCAGAAATAGTGGCACTCCTGTCCTGTATTTTATATCTGCCCTATTTGACTGTTACTGACCATGCAGAACATTTCCCCATTACTGAACTCTACAGAGTGCATGTAAAATGTTGTAGTGTTTTTCTGGTTAGTATTAGGAGTCATTCTTCTGGTGAATTTGCTCATGAAACAGAATAATAAAGCTTCAGCGAACATAGAACAGAATAGCAGACCCAGTGACCCCCGGTGATCCTGCCACCATCAATGGTCCTTCTAAGCGGAGCAGTTAGCAGGTAGCTGGGCGATACATCATGAAAGGTGGGCAAACTCCAGGATGGTTATTAACAGCAGCACACGTAGCACATCTATCGTATAAATATCCTAATTCCACCCAGTCCCCTTTGGGCCCAAAAAATTGAATTCCCCTTACAGTAGACTGCCTCATTTAGTGGCCCCTCACTGTATTAGTAAATAACCCTCGCCCTGTTCCCCCAGCGAATAGAACACACATGACCGTTCAGTGCAGTGGTGAAGCAGGAGCCGTCTGTGCATCCTAAAAATGTACAGACAGTTTAGAGGCCACAGCCCTTCCAGGAAGATCCCAGAGCTGCCCACCCCAGAATTGCACATAGCAAAAATTGTGTGCGTTCCTGGGATAAGCCACCCTAGAATTCAGAGCAGGCATTCTGTAGAACTCTGGGTCGAGGGCTATGGCGGTGAGCGGGCCTACAGAGGGCCTGAGCAGGGGCGCTATGGAACGGCCGCACAGCTTCACACATTTATCGAAATACGTTGACGCGTGGCTTCTTGTAATACATTTTTTTATATCTGTAACGGTCATCTGATAAAATGCTCCCCTTCATTTCAGGTGAATTCCACTATTCCTCTTTTGGGGCGCTCAGGCCTTTTGGGTGAACTCAGGAACAATTTCTTTACTGACGTTGCATGTGGTAAAGGAAAGAAGGCGAGCAGTACCTTCTGCATCACCTCCTCCGGCCTGCTGTGTGAATTCAACGACAGAAGACTTCTGGACAAATGGGTAGAGCTCAGGGTAGGTCTTTATTGTAAAGCTTTAGTTCTCTGTAGGTGGTGACTACAGTGTGAGCGCCCATTTTTTTAGTATTTCTGATAGCTTCAATGAGAATTGCCAGGAGGGCTGCTCCAACGCATTTCTTCAGATGTCGATTATCAGTAACATTTTGTACATTTAAAATGAATGTCAGCTTTTTAACACTGTTGTTAAATCCAACTTTCCATGCTGAAGTTTGTCATCTCTCTGTAGCATTGGCAACTCCAAAATCCTGTGTATAGGCAGCATTAGATAATACAGTATGTCTGGCTGCAGCCGCCACTGGGTGGAGTTTGATAGCGGCCTCCGAAATCCCCCCCGTAGTGGTGGATGCAGGCAGCCAAAAATGTCTGGGTTCAGGGCTGAACCCGGATATCACCTCTTCTGTATTCACTTAATGTCTTCTGTATTCACTTAGTATGTATGAGAGGAGCATCTGAGCTTATCCTTGCTCCGATGCTCCCCTTTGCCTGGCTGCATCGCACAGCATGAACACTGTGCTAGTACCTGCCTCCAAAAGAGCACTATGCATCGCCCATCTGTGCCAGTAACGTCACTGGGCTCACTGCTAGGCGGAAGCCTCCGCCTAGCATAGGGTTGTAGAGATGCAGCCAGGCAAAGGGGAGAATTGCAGCAAGGAAATGCTCCGATGCTCCTCTCATACATAGTACGTGAGTACAGAAGAGGTGTTATCTGGGTTCAGCGCTAAACCTGGACAACCCCTTTAAATTTGTGTATCTGACAAAGATTTTGGATTCTGTAGCAGAAGAAAATGGAGCTCTGACGGCCATGAAGATATATAAATATAATGACAACATTTTAAATGTATATTACAATTAGAAAGGTTGTAAATCTGCATTACTGTTACTATACTGCATACACTGTATACGGCTTATTGATTCACATTCTTGTGAGGTGTGTTCTAGTCATGTCGAGATCACTTAATGTTCTCTTTCCTTCCAGACCACCATGGCAAGCTGCATCATTGTGAACCAGGAGTATATTCTCTGCGGTTGTGCCGACGGCACTGTGCGCATCTTTAACCCAAACAACTTGCACTTTCTTAGCACCATGCCAAAGCCACATCGCCTTGGAGTAGACATTGCCACAGTCACTGAGGCTAGGTAAGGCCAAATTGATAATTCATCAGTGTTTGATCAGTGAGGAGACCCCTGGAGATCAAGAATGAAGGAGCCCTTTTGGCAGAGGCACTGTACCTGGTACTATCGGGCATATTGGACTGGGCTGAAGTGTCAGGCATAGCGACACCCGTGGCTCTTTGTTCTGATGATTGGCGGAGATCCTGGGGATCAGACCATGTATCAGTTAAACATTAAAGGGGTTTTCCGAGATTTTTATACTGATCAGTGGGGGTCTGACACCCGGGTCCCCGCTGATCAGCTGTTTGAGAAGGCACTAGCACTCCTGTGCGCGCCGTCTCCGCATGCTCATGCAATGTGCCTTCACAATACAGCAGTTACCTCAGAGCGGGTTTGAACAGGAGCAAGCTGACCACCACTACTACATGGCTGTGGTGGCCGTAACCAGGGGCAACGGCCTGACTGATGTGTGTGGGACAATGGATATACGAATAGGGAAATCTTCTAAACAGTACATTTTATATAAATACATTCTATTAGTAATAATATCGGTATGGCTATATCTAACTATACAAACTACATTTGTGAGATGGGAATACCCCTTTAAGTCTTGGTAAAAGAAAGAAGAGATCAATCCTCTGCATGTACCACAGTATGAGCTCTTGTATTGTGAACTGAGAAGACCACAGTTTGCTGTGTCACTGCCCCTGGAGCAATGATATTAATCTCTAGTCCTACCCTCCAGTGTACATTATGCATTTACATAGGATATTAGTGCATCTGGTGCTTCATAAAACTGTAAATTGAGTGAATGGAATTCAGCCTGGTATTTTCTACAGTGGATTTCTTAAGGAGAACAGTCGGCCCTTTGATCCACATCTCTGCATGTGGGCTTCTTCTCCCCTGACCCGCAGCCCACAGCTGCATGCCTTGGCTTAGAAAAGATGCACTGTTTTCCTTCTCCAGACTGGATGTGTTCAGTTTCTTAGTTGACCTCTTGGTTTTACGGCTTTGTATTTAAGCCACTTACACAGATAGTAAAAACCATTATTTGTAGAGCGATGTCTCTTCCCATCCCTGTGTTCACGTCTGCAAATAGAACAGAGAAACTTTTCAAGTCCAGCAAAACTTTCACATCTCTCTTGCTATACAATCTCTATACGTAAGAAATTATTAACATCAGCCAACCTCTCTGATAAGTCCTAGGCCTTAGAACTTTGGGCAATATTGCAGGCTAAATGTGCGATGGGAGGACAGCATTGTCCATGTTCTGGCTTCCATTGATTTCTCATAGAAGTAGCACCAGTAGTGATTGTATGGGTTCAGTGTAGGGTTGGGCGATATCGAAAATATTCCCACGATAACGATATTAACAAATTTATCGCGATAACGATATATATCGCGATATATGCCCATTTAGTAGAAAAAACACTTGGGCCCACAAGGAGACGTTATACTGTATGAGGGCAGTCACAAGGAGACGTTATACTGTATGGGGGCAGCCACAAGGAGACGTTATACTGTATGAGGGCAGTCACAAGGAGACGTTATACTGTATGGGGGCAGCCACAAGGAGACGTTATACTGTATGAGGGCAGTCACAAGGAGACGTTATACTGTATGGGGGCAGCCACAAGGAGACGTTATACTGTATGAGGGCAGTCACAAGGAGACGTTATACTGTATGGGGGCCACAAGGGGACATTATACTGTATGGGGGCCACAAGGGGATATTATACTGTATGGGGACAACAAGGAGACATTATACTGTATGGGGAATACAGTAATTTCCCCCCATACTGGCCCCACAATAGTAATTTCCATTCCATACTGCTCCCACAGTAGTAACTTCCCCCCTAATTGCCCCGACAGTAGTAACATGCCCCACAGTTGTAATTTCCCCTCACATTGTCCTCCAGTTCCCACCTTCCGGCTAGTAATGTCCGCCAGTGCCCCCCTTCTTGCCAGTAATGCCCCCAGTGCCACCTTTCTGGCCAATAATGTCCCACTAGTGCCCTCCTTCCGGCCAATAATGTCCACCAGTGCCACCTTTCCGGACAGTAATGTCCCTAAAGTTGCACTTAAAAAAAAAAAAATCTTTTACTCACCCGTTTCCTTTCGCCGGCGCTCACTCACTGCTGGTACGGTCGGGGCTGGAGCGTCGCAGACACGCACACATCCGTGCTCTGCGTCCCAGCATAGGTGGGCGCTATTACATAATCACGCCCGCCTGCACTGGGATTTTACTGCCTTCTAGGCCTTGAGCCTATGACATGTCGGTGATCGGCAGGAAATGGGCGCCCGTGCCACACCGCAATATTCAGCAGCAGCGCAGCGGCCCAGTCGCAAATGGCAACAAGACTAAAAAGTCATGTCGCCATCTGCAAATTTTAAGGTGCATTGGCGACCGTTCTGGTCGCCATCTGTAGTGCTGACAGTAAGGTGGTATTTATATGGTGTAGAGGCACAGTACGGTGGTAGCTACATGATGTATAGAGGTAGTACTTTAGCACAGTATGGTGGTATTTATACTGTGTATTGAGGGAGTATACTATGGGACAGTATGGTGGTATTTATATGGTGTATAGAGGCAGTACTATGGTGCAGTATGATGGTAATTATATGGTGTATAGAGAGAGTACTATGGCACAGTCTGGCGGCATTTATATGGAGTATAGAGAGAGCACTATGGCACAGTATGGTGGTACTAAGCAGACATCACCCTGTAGGTAGCCCTCCCATGGTGGTGTCTCTCTATAGTCTGTAGTAGGTGCCATCCTCTGTGGTACTGGCATCAGCAGAATAATGATCTAATATGATTACACTGACCACATAAAGAATCCCAGACTCAACATAAGGCTCGCCGGCCATGACACACTGGCACCACACGTACTTTACTGCATGCAGTACACACAGCTGACCCCCGTACCTCTCACCCCTGAGCTGACAGCCAGCGACCCCCGCACATACACCATCTCTACCGGAAGCTGCTTCACGTTTATTTACATTGCCCTTCTCTCCCCTGGAGCGCTGCTATGTCAGACGAGTCTGTGCCTTCAGGGCGGCCATTGATTGGCTGATCAGTCAAAGTCCTCTGGTCGGTGGGCGGAGTCCGGCCGAAGTAAAGGAGTGAAGAGAGGGCGGCTGCTGCGGGAAATGGTAGGTAATGTCTGCAGCGGCCGTACACGGATGTTTTAGAAGTGGTCAGCGCAAGTGTGACCACCCCTATGACGTCACTCAAATACCGCGGTAATTAAGAAACTGTGATATCGCCATATCGCCGTTTCTTATTACCGCGGTATATCGTTATCACCGGTATATCGCCCAACCCTAGTTCAGTGTACTGCATGTGGATCATACATTACATTCAGATGACTTAAAGAGGACCTGTCACTGCTCCTGACATGCCTGTTTTAATAGCTTCATGCATTCCCCATGTAAGAACAATTCCGGAACATCTATTCTTATGGCTCTATGTTGTATCATTCCTTTATTATTACTACTAGAAGTTATGAATGAATTGCTAGCAGTCTGCAGTAAGGGTACAGAGGGTAGGTAACCATTGGGGTGTACCTGCACAGACTCACTCTATCCAATCAGTGCTGCCATTTTCAGACTGTGAAGGTTCACACCCCACTGGTTACCTCCCCTCTGTACCCTTACTGCAGACTGCTAGCAATTCATTCATAACTTCTAGTAGAAATAATAAAGGAATGGCACAACATACAGACATAAGAATAGATTCTCCAGAATTGTTCTTACATGGGGAATGCATGAAGCTATTAAAACAGGCATGTCAGGAGTGGTGAAAGGTCTTCTTTAAAGGGTTCTTCAGGAATTAAGAAAATGAAAATACTTAAATATGACTTATTATAAATATATTCCCAAATACCTTTCATTAGTTAGAATGGCTCATTTTGTCTAGGGAGCACTCACTATGAGAAATAAAATGGCCGCCGTCCTATTAGTGCACACAAAACCTGTCCTAATCACACAGGAGGACAAGTTACTTCACAGCACTGAGGTAAAGACCTGCCTCATCCTCCTCTCTGCTCTGCTTGTCAGGGATTATGATCTTTATTACAGTTTAATATGATCTTCAGCTGAATCTCTGTAGGAATGAAGTTCATGAGGAGACATGAAATACAGAGAGGGGGGGGATGTGGATAATGAGCAGCAGCTCTTGTATGCAGTCTCCATTACCACAGTCTGTCCTGTCCGTCTTCTCTGTACTTCATGTCTCCTCATGGACTCCATTCCTACAGAGATTCAGCTAAAGATCTTATCAGCTGTATTCAGGATCATAATCCCTGACAAGCAGAGAGGAGGATGAGGCAGCTCTTTACCTCAGTGTTCTGAAGTAACTTGTCCTCCTGTGTGATTAGGACATGTTTTGTGTGTACTAATAGGACAGCGGCCATTTTATTTCTCCTAATGATTGCTCTCTAGACAAAACGAGCCATTATAACTAATGTAAGGTATTTGGGAATATATTTATAATAAAGTAGTAATTAACTGTTCTCATTTTCTAAATTCCCGGAGAACCTCTTTAAAGTGTAACCCTAAGGCATCATGCACATGGGGTATATTGCAGCTCCATATAACCTCCACATTGTACAAAGCCCTCATAGAACACCTATGGACTTAATGAGGATTGACTGTACCTCTGTGTATCCATTTTCTGTTTGATTCTCATGTCTAATTACAGGAAGGGATGCAGTTATATACAGTGTAAAAATATATATGTTTTACTACTGCTGTTCATACATATTACTTTACTTATGCATCCTCTACTCCTACCAGCCGCCTGTTCTCCAATGCTGCAGATGCCAAGTACCCAGATACCGTCGGCATGACCTTTGACTCCGCCAACCAATGGCTGTCCTGTGTGTACAACGACCACAGTCTTTATGTATGGGACATCAAAGATCTGAAGAAAGTTGGAAAAGTCTACTCTGCTCTGTATCACTCTTCCTGTGTATGGAGCGCAGAGGTAGGAGCATGCCCACTCAAACAAAAGACAAAAACATAATTGGCGATTCACAACTGATACTGTTGATGCATTGCTTCAATCACAAGGACACGTTTTATCTATTTAAGTTTAGGAAGTGACCTACTTTTAAAGTAAAGCAGATTGTTAAAGGGGTTGTCCATTTTATCCTATATTGATCTATCCTCAGGATACGTCTTCAATATCCGATTAGCTGTATGAAGAGAATGCAGCGCTTGTACGAGTGCTACGGTCTCCTCGCTGCTTACCAGCTCATCATCAACTTTTCAGCAGCGAGCGGTGTAATTACAGCTCCGCCGTCCTGTTCACTTCAATGGGACAACTCTTTATAATAGCAGGTAAAGGGTGAGGAGAACACAATGCTCATAGGAGCGCTGCATTCTCTTCATACAGTTGATCGGCGCGGTGCCAGTCTGGCTCTGTCGATTTGATATTGATGACCTATCTTGAGGATAGGGCATCAATATAGGGTAACCGGACAACCTCTTTAAATGATATCTTTTTTTTTTTTTTGAGGTGTGGAGGTAAGGTCCCCTTCGTAGCTGATGTCCCGATTACATTGGGTTCAGACGGGGTGTTTTGCAAGAGGTTGTCTGAGCCGTATAACCCATTTATTGTAATGTATAAGTGTTAAATTCCCAGAGCTGCCTTTCAGTACTATGGGAATGTTGATGCTTGTAAAGCGGGTGACTCTGATAACTGTTCCCTGATATAGAAGGCACCACAGGCTTCTTATAGGGTTCTTTTTCTTGTCCACTTAGGTTTACCCTGAAATGAAAGACAGTAACCAGGCCTGCCTGCCCCCAAACTCTTTCATCACCTGCTCTTCTGACAGCACCATCCGACTGTGGAACATGGAGACCTCAAACATCCACGGCACTGCTTTACATCGGAATATCCTCAGCAGTGTGCGTGCATTAGTGTGAGCGATCACTGCTTTTTACTATGTTTAGTGGACAGATTACTAATGTCCCCTCTTCCATGGCCTTAACAGGACCTGATGAAAATCCTCCTGATTGATAATAACACGCAGGCGCTGCTGGACACGGACTGTAACTGCACTGGATTGGCGGATAAAGTAGATGTTCAGACATTAGATGCCAAGGTTGGGATTCGCTCAGTGTGGTGTGAGCCCTAATGGGCAACACTTGGCCTCAGGAGACAGAACCGGGACACTCAGGTATTGGGTCAGAGGATATACGTGGTAAACTAAACTTACTATATTAGCAGGCCTGAGTTTCTATTCTTATTACAGGGTGCATGAGCTGCAGTCTCTGAGAGAGCTTTTAAAAGTAGAAGCCCATGATTCCGAAATCCTTTGTTTGGAATATTCTAAGCCAGAAACAGGTATTTATCATATTATCTTCCAGCTTTTTTCTCTATATAGATGGATATTGTGTCTGTGCATTTATTTATATACAGTATCTGTTTATGATTATCATACATTTCATATGTTTGTTTTTCATGTTATTGGTCCAATAATATGAAATTCTAGTAAATGCCCTCATCATCTCTCACCTAGACTACTGCAACATGCTTCTCTGTGGCCTACCATCTAACACGTTTGCACCCCTCCAATCTATCCACATCTCTGCTGCCCAGTTAATACACCTCTCCCCTCATTTCGCCTCCACCTTTCTGCCAATCCATTCACTGGCTCTCCATTATCAGACACATTCAGTTCAAAATATTAACAACGTCCTATAAGACTGTCCACAACCTTTCCCCTTCCTAGATCGGTGATCTAATTTGCTGATACATCTATATTCTCCTATCCTCCCTGGACCACCTCCTTTAAGGAGCTCATGAACACGACCATGAGCCGGCCTTGACTGTGCTGCGCACCACAATTTGCACGGGCAACGACCAGGTGCCTGCTGCCTGTGGAAGTGGACCCATTCTCTTGAATCCGCAAACCAACGGTCTGCACTGCAAAAAAGTGGTGCATGCACTATATTTTTGCAGTGCGGAGGAACAGACAGAAAAACCACGAACACACTCAGTAGTGCTTCTGATCTGTGGCTCTTATCTGCACCGCACCAAACCTTCTGTAAAGCGAACTCGTTCCGTGATATGGTGCACACATGACCGGTGCCCATATATTGCGGGACACAGTTGGGCAATGTCTGTGTGCATGAGCCCTTACTCTCCTCCTTACAATGATCTCCAAAATATCTTGCATGCATCCCCCATATTCTGGAACTCGCCATTCCAGCACGTCAGACATTCCCCCAACATCCAAACCTTCAAAACCAGCCTGAACACTCACTTCAGGAAAAGTTGTAAGCTGCAATCACCCTGCTGCCACCACACTACCGTCTGAGCAGCTTCTACCATCGCTTACCGTCGAGGGCGAAATAATAATTATAATACTTTTTTTTCCTATTAGGAATGAACCTTTTGGCCTCTGCTAGCCGTGACCGGCTGATCCATGTACTGGATGCATCGAAAGACTACAGCCTTCAGCAAACATTAGATGACCACTCTTCGTCTATCACTGCGGTAAAATTTGCTGGTGAGCATACACTTATAATGACTAGAAGAGTCTGCAACTGGACAAATATTATTTGTGAATATTATTTGTGAATGACCTACAGTATGACATTGAATTCCCTAACTGTCCTTGATGGTAACCATACTGACACAAGTGATCACAGTGGGTTTCCAGTGATGCTTGACAACTGGGCTCCTGCTGTAGCAAATGGGGTAAGAGAAACCTCTGATCCTGGCTATTTAACCCCCTTAGATACTCCTTGCTTGCACTTTAAATTCTTTGTACCACCTACATCTTTACTTGGTTGCATTGTTTAAAGGGTTGTCCGGGAGACCATATTTATGACTTATCCTCAGGATAGGTCATCCGTATCAGATCTCCAGGTGTGCGACACTCGGGACCCCTGTTCATCAGCTGTTAGAAGAGGCCTTGAGGTCTGTAACGCTTTCCTAGACCAGTGACATCACTGTACATCAGTCACATGGCCTAGTTGCAGCTCAACCCCATTGAAGTCAATAGGGCTGAGCTGCAATACCAATCACGGCCACTATACGATATATAGCGCTGTCCTTGGAAAGCTGCTGGGGCATGCATCCCTCTCCAGAGGTCTGGGTGAACGCTGCGGATCCCTGAAACAGCTGATCAGTGGGAGTGCCGGGACTTGGACCTCCACTGATGTATAACGATGACCTATTCTGAGGATAAGTCATCATTATCTTTTCCAGGATAACCCCTTTAACCATGTTCAGATGGAAAACTATGCTGCAGAGTACACAGCAGAAATCATATATAGTCTATAATACATGTTTTTGTTTTTTTACACTATGGTAAACAAGTCTTTACACTAGAACAAAAAACTAACATGCTCCATCACATTATAGAAGCCCGTCTTACAGGCACCATGTAGTAGCACGTGGCGTGCCTGTGGGTCTGTATTATGAGATCACAGGAACCGCATGCTCCGCTTTTCAGGGTCATTGCACATGAAATTTCCTTATGCAAGGGCACCAAGCATACTTACTAGTATAGCCAGTAACACACAATAATATATTCCTTGTATATAAAATGAAGACCCCTGAATGCTGCTAACCGGTATCTGTTAATTTTGCAGCTAATGATGGCAAGATGCGAATGATCAGCTGTGGAGCAGATAAAAGCATTTACTTCCTGCACTGCTGAGCAGGTACGAGCATATATCTGTATATATCCTATACACAGAGCAAGTGCAAATGGTAACTGATTCACCTGTGCCTCATAAACCACGATCTGCCCGTGTACTGACCAGCTGGCACATGACTAGACTGTGACTCAGCCTGCCAAAGCTGCAGTGAATGACGTCTCTACTGTAACCAGCGTGACTCACAGTTTGCCTTTGGACATATTAAATGTTCTCTTTCCTACATTTAAAAGGAGTTGTTGTTATGCAAGACTACGCCATTGTAAGGCCGCTTTCACAGTCAGTGTTTGGTCAGTGATTTCAACTAGTGGATCGTCCACATTTCCGTGTCAGTGACCCATCCGTGAAAAAAAGCGTACGTGTTTCATCCGTGAAGCTGTCCGTGAAGGATCCGTGGTTGGTCAGTGTGTTCGTTTTTTCCCATCCGTGTGGCATTCGTATTTCACTGACGTTGCTCAGCTGAAAATTGATTTCCAAAGAATCTCCTATTAGTCATCAGTGAAAAAACGGACGCATCACGGACACAACACGGATGTGTGTCAGTGATTTTCACGGACCCATAGACTTCAATGGGCGTGCTTGATCCGCATTACGGATCAAAGTAGTGCATGTCCCCGTGATTTTTTTACTGACCCACGCTCAGTAGAAAAATGCTGAAATGTGAACAGATACATTTAAATCAATGGGTACGTGTGCTGTCCGTGAAAAATGCGGACAGCACACGTCAGTGAAAAACGGAAATGTGGACGAGGCCTTAGGGAAAGATCTGCTCCTGTTCTGTGTTATTGACTCACAGTCGCTGATGGAAATCGCTGATGATCAAACACTCACTGTGTGATAGTGGCCTAACTTGGCATATCCATCTAAAATGCAAACAAACATAGGACTATATATTGTCACACAATTGCTGTGTGTCCTCACACAGTGCACACATTACAGTCCGATGTGGGGGATTTGCAAGTGACAAGTTTGTTTTAAAAAAAAAAAAAAAAAAAACAACGGTAAAAATATTACTAACCAAGGCATAAGTATAACCTGCAGGTGCCATAAGGCAGTATGTTCTGTGGTTAGAATATACACAGAAAGTAATAGGCATTCCTGTGTACACCATAATATTGTGTGGTTTTCCTTGCAGACTGGGGAAGGGTCTGTCCATTTTACACGCACACACCATATTGTACGTAAAACTACCTTATATGACATGGATGTGGATCCCAGCCTGAAATATGCAGCCATTGGGTGTCAGGATCGAAATATCAGGTACCAATAGTGTTTATAGTTTGGGTTTTTTAATTACTTGATGTTTTGTGTATCGGTCATCACCGTTCCCAGCTTATTTTATGTTGCTTTTTTTTTTTTCTACATTTTGGAAAATGAAGTCTGTACATAAGACAATGTAGTGTACTCACTCAAAGATAATACCTACCTCTGGACTCAAATAATTGATGGGCCACTCTTAAAGGGGTTCTGAACCTGGACATACCCACATTTTCTCCCAGGCAGCCTACCTGACAAGAGCATCAAAGCATTTCATGCTCCAATGCCCTCCCTTGTCCTGCGCTAGATCGCACAGGGCAAGGGCTCTTTAGTTTATAAATACACACTGCCGGGCAGAGGCTTCCGCCCAGCCATGTGTTCGGTGACGTCACCGGCTCACATGGGCCGGCTTTAGCTCTGCCCAAGCCGTTTTACAGGCTAGCGCAGCGCTAAAGCCCGCCCATCA
>ONZH01018090.1:0-243789 GCA_900303285.1 Rhinella marina
CTGGGATGTGACATGTAATACACACACAGTGCACACAGGTATTGTCTGGATGTGGACATGTAATAACAGACACACAGTGCACACAGGTATGTCTGGGATGTGACATGTAATACAGACACACAGTGCACACAAGGTCTGGGATGTCATGGATGTGACATGTAATACAGACACCACAGTGCACACAGATATGTCTGGATGTGACATATAAACACACACACAGACACACAGGGTATGTCTGGGATGTGACATGTAATACAGACACAGTTCCACAGTATGTCTGGGATGTGACATGTAATACAGACACAGTGCACACAGGTATGTCTGGATGTGACATGTAATACAGACACACAGTGCACACAGGTATGTCTGGGATGTGACATGTAATACACACACACAGTACACACAGGTATGTCTGGGATTGTGACATGTAATACACACACACACAGTACACACAGGTATGTCTGGGATGTGACATGTAATACAACACACACAGTGCACCACAGGTATGTCTGGGATATGACATATAATACACACACACAGTACACACAGGTATGTCTGGGATGTGACATGTAATACAGACACAGTGCACACAGGTATGTCTGGGATATGACATATAATACACACACACAGTACACACAGGTATGTCTGGGATGTGACATGTAATACAGACACACAGTGCACACAGGTATGTCTGGGATGTGTCTGCAATCTTCTATAGGGCAGTGCTGTTAGTTATATAGGTGAAAAACAGGTGAAAGACTCCGTTTAATAGCTGTGAATAGCGGCATGCTCTCCATTCCTCGCAATGACAGTTCTGAAAATAGCTAAGCGATCGTGCTTGGCTGTTTTCTGGAGTCCCATAGCGGTGAAAGTAGAGCACACTGCGCAGGCACGGCCATCGCTCTATTCACTGCTATTAGACTGCAGAAAAGGCCAAGCTGGAGCTTGGAAATCCCATAGAAGGAACAGAAGGTGGCTGCACATGCGTGACTGCTGTATGTTCACTTCGGAGACTCCGGTTCTGAAGTAGGAACAGGTCCCACACGTGTGGGCCACACCTTTGTGACATTGATCCTTGTCTGAGGTGAACCAACCCCTTTAATCACTTGGTTGCCATTTTCAGAAATCGGAGTCGCTGAGAATGCAGTATCGTTACCTGGACATCCGCAGCGCCCAGCTCCAGTACAACCTGAGGCTGAGGTCCAGGATGGTGATGAAGATGAGGGAGTATCTGTGTAATCAGCACGGTAAGTGTCCCTCCAATCTCATGTAAAATGCATAAAAGAACACAAGTTAAGTAAGATTAGCATCCAGGCAGCAGAACGCAGATCGCCGGCTCTGCACTGCTCCGCTGATGAGTGACTGGGTAGGTTAAAGAGGACCTTTCACCACTCCTGACATGCCTGTTTTAATAGCTTCATGCATTCCCCATGTAATAACAAGTCTGGAACATCTATTCTTATGTCTGTATGTTGTGCCATTCCTTTATTATTTGCACTAGAAGTTATGAATGAATTGCTATTTGTCTTCAGTAAGGGAACAGAGGGGAGGTAACAAGTTGGGGGCGTGTACCTGCACAGTCTGAACATTGCAGCACTGATTGGCTAGAGTCAGTCTGTGTAGGGACACACCCCCAACTGGTTACCTCCCCTCTGTTCCTTTACTGAAGGCAAATAGCAATTTATTCATAACGTCTAGTGCAAATAATAAAGGGATGGCACAACATAGATCCATAAGAATAGATGTCCCGGAATTGTTAGTACGTGGGGAATGCATGAAGCTATTAAAACAGTTGTCAGGAGTGGTGAAAGGTCCTCTTTAAGGCGTGATCTCTAAAATGATTACAGATTTGCTAGAGACTCTGGTGTGTTTCCGACTGACAACGTCTTGGGTCTCAGCTATAACAGAGAATATTGAATAGTACATGATATTTTTGTTTTTTGGAAGCTGAACTACTCCTCGTGTGCAGGTGAAGTGTCTGCCCACACTGTCAGGCTTCCTATAGTAATGGTGGAGATCTCTGTCTGGCTCTGTACAGTGTATGCTGAGCCGGATCGTTCCTCTCCATACATTTAATATAATGCACACAAATGCTGCTTTTGTATACTGTTGAATATTAAGGGTGTTGTCTCCTCTCATACTTTATGCCACCAGTGTCAGGTGTCTCTAGAGCAAGAGCCCCCAAAGTGGGAGCACACCGCTCTTACACGGCATACTCTCTTTTCACTTCTATGGGAGTACCGAAAATAGCCAAGTGAGCGTCCTTGGCTATTTTCAGAAGTCCTATAGAAGTTAATAGCGCACCGTGCAAGAATGGCCACTGCACCATTCACCTCTATGGTACTGCAGGAAATGGCGAAGCCACCGCTCACCTATTTTCGGAACTCCAATATAAATGAATAAGGGGCAGCCGCAACTGCACTGCTATTCTTTGCCGTTTTTGAGGATCCTTTTCTACAGATAGGAGATGGAACCTGCATCTATCGGACATTGGTGGCATATACAGTCATGGCCAAAAGTTTTGAGAATGACACAAATCTTCTATTTTCACATGATCTGCTGCCCTCTGGTTTTTATGTGTGTTTGTCAGATGTTTTTATCACATACAGAAATATAATTGCAATCATATTATGAGTAACAAAAGCTTATATTGACAGTTTAGAATGAGTTAATGCAGCAAGTCAATATTTGCAGTGTTGACCCTTCTTCAGGACCTCTGCAATTCTCCCTGGCATGCTCTCAATCAACTTCTGGACCAAATCCTGACTGATAGCAGTCCATTCTTGCACAATCAATGCCTGCATTTTGTCAGAATTTGTAGGTTTTTGTTTGTCCACCCGTCTCTTGATGATTGACCACAAGTTCTCAATGGGATTAAGATCTGGGGAGTTTCCAGGCCATGGACCCAAAATCTCTATGTTTTGTTCCCTGAGCCATTTAGTTATCACCTTTGCTTTATGGCAAGGTGCTCCATCATGCTGGAAAAGGCATTGTTGATCGCCAAACTGCTCTTGGACGGTTGGGAGAAGTTGCTCTCGGAGGACATTCTGGTACCATTCTTTATTCATGGGCTGTGTTTTTAGGCAAGACTGTGAGAGAGCCGATTCCCTTGGCTGAGAAGCAACCCCACTCATGAATGGTTTCAGGATGCTTTACAGTTGGCATGAGACAAGACTGGTGGTAGCGCTCACCTCGTCTTCTCCGAATAAGCTGTTTTCCAGATTTCCCAAACAATCGAAAAGGGGATTCATCAGAGAAAATTACTTTACCCCAGTCCTCAGCAGTTCCACTCCCTGTACCTTTTGCAGAATATCAGTCTGTCCCTGATGTTTTTTCTGGAGAGAAGTGGCTTCTTTGCTGCCCTCCTTGAGACCAGGCCTTGCTCCAAGAGTCTCCGCCTCACAGTGCGTGCAGATGCACTCACACCTGCCTGCTGCCATTCCTGAGCAAGCTCTGCACTGCTGGTAGCCCGATCCCGCAGCTGAAACACTTTTAAGAGACGGTCCTGGCGCTTGCTGGTCTTTCTTGGGCGCCCTGGAGCCTTTTTGGCAACAATGGAACCTCTCTCCTTGAAGTTCTTGATGATGCGATAGATTGTTGACTGAGGTGCAATCTTTCTAGCTGCGATACTCTTCCCTGTTAGGCCATTTTTGTGCAGTGCAATGATGACTGCACGTGTTTCTTTAGAAGATAACCATGGTAACAGAAGAGAAACAATGATGCCAAGCACCAGCCTCCTTTTAAAGTGTCCAGTGGTGTCATTCTTACTTAATCATGACAGATTGATCTCCAGCCCTGTCCTCATCAACACCCACGCCTGTGTTAATGGAGCAATCACTGAAACGATGTTAGCTGGGCCTTTTCAGGCAGGGCTGCAATGATGTTGAAATGTGTTTTGGGGGATAAAGTTCATTTTCTAGGCAAATATTGACTTTGTAAGTAATTGCTGTTAATCTGATCACTCTTTATAACATTCTGGAGTATATGCAAATTGCCGTTATAAAAACTGAAGCAGTAGACTTTGTAAAAATTAATATTTGTATCATTCTCAAAACTTTTGGCCATGACTGTACTAGCGATATGCTGCCAATGTCTGAGGTGAGACAGCCCCTTTAAGGCCTCTTTCACACTAGCGGCAGCATGGATCCGGCAGCAACCTTCACCTGCCGAATCCGTGCTGCCGCAGGTACATGTGTGGGGCCGGAACCGCGCTCTGCTGGGCGCTGTGGGGAATCGTCCTATGTGCGCGCCGTCCTGCTCCTCCTGCGCTGTGGAGACCTGCCGGGAGCATGTAAGTATGTATGTGTATATGTCTGTGTATGTTTATGTGTATGTATGTGTGCAGGTGATGGATCCGTCATGAACTCCATTGAAAGTCAATGGAGGACGGATCCGTTTACCATTGTCACACCAAACGGATCCGTCCCCTTGATTTTCATTGGGGGTCATGACGGATCCGTCTTGGTGCGGATGCCTGGACCGGAGAGCAAACCGCAGCATGCTTTCAGGAGCATTCCGTTGTCTTCAGTTCAGTTTTGTCCCCATTGACAATGAATGGGGACAAAACGGAAGCGTTTTATTCCGGTATTGAGCCCCTATGACGGAACTCAATACCGGAATGAAAAAACGCTGTTGTGAAAGTAGCCCAAGATAAACTTTCCTTCTGTCTTTCTGAGAAACCTGTGGTGAGAGAGATAATCACAAGTGTCCAATAAGTAAGTGGTGATATGACATAGACACCTTGTGCATTAAAGGGATTGTCCAGGCTACAGATATTGATGAGTATTATAGGTCATCCTTATCAAGTTGGTGGGGGTCCGACGTCTGGCATCTCCACCAGTCAGCTGTTTCAGGCAGCTGTGCCCCCGGAAACTATAGCGTGTACAGAGCCAGGAACAGACGGCACCCCACACTGTGTAGTCGCTCTGCCAGGGTATGCTGCCCAGCTCCCATTCAAGTGAATCACCAGTGCTGGACTTTACACAGTGTACAGAGCCATCTGCTTCCACTTGCTATGCTGTGCAATGTCTGGCCCCTCTTATCTGATATTGAGGACCCATCCCGAGGATAGGTCAACAATATCTGTAATCAGTACAACCCCTTTAAGGGCTCATGCCCACGACCATATGTATTTTGAAATACTGACATACTGAAACGGAATGCACATGGAGAAACTTAATTAATTAATTTTTTTTTTTTTTTACAAACCCATTAAAATGAATGGTTCTGCAAGACTGCAACAAAAACGGAACGGACGCAGAAAGAAAATACGTTCATGTGCATGAGCCCTAAGCCAGTTCCCAGTTTTCCAGCCATGCAGAATGGCATAACCTGCTACAGAGATTGCCATGAAATTTGCAAATTAGCATGTACCCCAGGTGCAGAAATAGAGGCCAATATCCTACATTAGCAGAGTTTTTCATAGAGGCACATGGTGACTTGTGTTGCCAGCCCTCATTGTATCAGTATTGCTGCATCCTGGGGCGGATTCTTTTTTTTTTCTTCTTTATTGAAGCAGATCTGCTATAAACTATGGCATTGCAGTGACTCGGTTTGGGGGATGGGTGTGACACGGGACTCTATGACTACATTATCTGTTTTTTCTATTTTACAACTTTTCATCTCATACCACCATTTAGCTGTAGTTTGGTTTATAGCTTCAGGTCATGTTGGATTTGAACATGCGCAATCCTTTTGTTCTGTCATCCGCTTACTCCCATCTACCGAACCGAGCATGCATGTGTATTGGGGAGGGGTTCGGGGAGAATAGCTTGTTTTGCTGACACTTATCTGAAGTATAAATCTCTGCTTTGCTAGAACCAAATGGGACAGAGATTATATTAATCTGAGTATATGCTTTTGCTTGCATGCCATCCTGTATCTCTACCTGTCTTTTGGGGATTTGTACTATATATATTACCTACATACAGATAAGTGGTGCTCGTTTCTTTTTGTCTGAGGTGGGGAACATGTTGAGTCATTCATGGTAATCTTCTTTGTTTTAGGTTTTGTGGACGTGGAGACTCCAACTCTGTTCAAGAGAACCCCTGGGGTATGTATACTCTATCCTGTTACTGGGAGAGCCTGTGGCTCTGTGGTTTAAGAGTGCTCTTTCTAAATGAGTACACACTTGCTGGACTCCCCGGTTCGAATCCCAGTGGAGTCATAACTTAACATAAAAGTCTGGAAGCTGAACTACTCCTCGTGTGCAGGTGAAGTGTCTGCCCATGCCGTCAGGCTTCCTATAGTAATGTCCTGGAGATCTCTGTCTGGTTCTGTACAGTGCACACTGAGCCGGATCGTTCCTCTCCATACACTCCGCATAGAATTATGCTTTTTGTATGTTTTATAATGAGCACTAATCATCCAATTCAGTACCTAGCCAAACCAAATATCATAAAGGGCATCTGTCAGCAGTTTTGTACCTATGACTCGTTGCATGTGCGCTTGGTTGGCAGCTGAAGGCATCTGTGTTGGTCCCATGTTCATATGTGCCTGCATTGCTGAGAAAAATGATGTTTTAATATATGCAAATGAGCCTCTAGGAGCAACAGGGGCGTTACCATTACACCTAGAGGCTCTGCTCTCTCTGCAACTGCCGCACCCTCTGCATTTTGAGTGACAGGGGAATCCATTATCATGTTTTCTCTGCCTGGTCCTGTCAAAGTGCAGAGGACGCGGAAGTTGCAGAGAAAAAACAGCCTGTCAGTGTAATGTTAACGCCCTCGTTGCTCCTAGAGGCTCATTTGCATATATTAAAACATCATTTTTCTCAGCAATGCGGACACATATGAACATGGGACCAACACAGACGCCTTCAGCTTCCAAGTGCACATGTAACAGATCAGCCAGTGTCATAGGTACAAATCTGCTGACAGATGCCCTTTAAATTTTGATGACAGGGTGATGTAAATAAGTTTCATTAGATCATTTTATCGGATATGAATTTGTTTTTGTTTTATCGGTTATGGCATATGCTACTATTATAGCTGGGAATTATACAGATGAGGCAAAGCAAAAGAGTGATGGGGGGATATACCAGTACTGATGTAAGGTATTGTCATACGGTGAAAATGGTGCATCACGTGTCCCCGAAATTAGGTCAGAATTCTGCATATTGAATTCTCTTCAGTATTTACAATAGTGCAAACAATTGAATGTAATGTCACATATATGTCATGCATTATGTTTGTTTTTAGGGTGCCAAGGAATTTTTGGTGCCTACACAAGAGCCTGGCAAATTTTACTCATTACCCCAGAGTCCACAGCAATTCAAGCAGCTTCTTATGGTCGGTGGCTTGGACAGGTAATGTGAAAATGGTGTTTGTTTCTGTGCATGACCTGATAATGGTAATTGAAACTTTCGCACAATCCAGAATTGTGTTCAATATGGTTTTTTTGCTTAAAGAACTCCTGCAAAAAAATGTATTCCATGTCCTGCTAGAAATGTACATGACGTAATCTGGAGTAAATGTCATTTTCTTACCAGTAGCTGAATTTTTGAGTTATATCATCCTGAAGTTTCTTATCTGTGTCATGTGACTAGGAATTAGACCCAGCAACTCACACAGAGACTTATGTGTGGACAGAAAGTCTAATTCTCTATGTATTCCTATGGGAGCCTCACTTTCAGTCTCATAGGAATGAATAGAGAAGTGACTGGCTTCCTGTCCTGGGTCAGTTGGAGGTCAGGCAGTTGGTCACATGACCCAGCTACAATAAGAAGAGAGGGGAAACTCTTAATTTCAGCCTCTGATAAGAAAATGACAATCACTACAGATTATATCATGCACCTTTCTAACAGGTCAGAGAATGAAAATTTTTGTGGGAGTTCTTCTTTAAGAGCTTATAGGTGAACGTTTTTGGTCAGCAGACCTTCAGGGCAAATGATTGCCCAGAAAATGTGTGGCGATGTAATCGCTGTGATGATAAAACGTATTTGTAATGAAAAGCTGAACTGACTGTATGTATTTGGCAATCACAGGGTTAAAGGGGTTTTCCCAGACTTAAATAGTAGTGACCTATCCCACGGATAGGTCATCAGTATTTGATAGGTGGGGGCCCGACACCGGGGCGGGGGGGGGGGCGAAGAAGTGCCGCAGCCTTCTCTCAGCTTTTCCTGGGCTGCCTTCACTGCATTTCTGGTCTCTGCATGGATGGGATCAAATGCGCTGCTGAATCCAATGACCGTGTTAACATGTCTCCAAGGGGCATGTGACCCAGCAGTGATGTGCTGCAGCTTGGGGCGTGTCACCACCCGGGCCAGTCATTGGCTGCAGCGGTGCATATGACGTGGTCCGTGCTGGGCGCAGAAGGGGGGAGGGGTTTACAACCCCTTTATTGCAGGCAGATTCAATCCCTTTAAAGAAATGATCATTACTTACCTATCAGATCCCCTGTTTACCTGGCTGCAGCGGTGATGTGACGTCAGGTTGACAGTGTTTGACCGCTTCTGCAGTGCACCAAAGAGGCCAGTGATTGGCTGCAGTGGTCATGTACTGTCGACGTGACATTACTGCTGCAGCTGGTGAGTGGAATTGAAAATCTATCGTCACAGCCATGTCACATACATTATAAAAAGATATTACACCCTGATTTGTTCTGAATGGAGAGCAGTAACAAAGAGCGTCTCACTCTGGAGGATTCATCCTGCATTACACAGACATTATTCTGTTCTGTGGTAACCCCAATAGAGGTCAGGTTTTAATATTGCTATGTGGTAACCCAACCCCTGTGCCGCCACGCCATCCTGAAATTGATATGATCATATGAGTCAAATCAATGACGCAGATCCAAAAAAACTGTGCTTATGTATTTGTAGATACTTCCAAGTAGCACGTTGCTATCGAGATGAAGGGTCGAGACCAGACCGACAACCGGAATTCACACAGGTATGTTATACAAGGTACTTTCATCCTCGTCCGCGAGAATGACAGAGTGCAAAAAGTGGGGAGAATGAGACAGCGCTGACAGTTGTCAGAACAGTAGGATTGGGTATATTGAAATACAACATGCCTGATCCTTATTTTCTCTGACATCTGTCACCAGTGGAGAGGCAGCAGGCTGCTGTATTTGCCTCTGCTCACATATAACTTAAAGGGAGTCTGTCACCTAATTTTCACCTATATAACTAACAGCAGTGCCCCACAGAAGATTGCAGACACATCCCAGACATACCTGTGTGCACTGTGTCTGTATTACATGTCACATCCCAGACATACCTGTGTGCACTGTGTGTCTGTATTACATGTCACATCCCAGACATACAGACACACAGTGCACACAGGCATGTCTGGGATGTGACATGTAATACAGACACACAGTGCACACAGGTATGTCTGGGATGTGAAATGTAATACAGACACACAGTGCACACAGGTATTTACATTTCACATCCCAGACATACCTGTGTGCACTGTGTGTCTGTATTTACATGTCACATCCCAGACATACCTGTGTGCACTGTGTGTCCGTATTACATGTCACATCCCAGACTACCTGTGTGCACTGTGTGTCTGTATTATATATCACATCCCAGACATACCTGTGTGCACTGTTGTGTCTTGTATTATATATCACATCCCAGACATACCTGTGTGCACTGTGTGTCTGTATTACATTGTCACATCCCAGACATACCTGTGTGCACTGTGTGTCTGTATACATGTCACATCCCAGACATACCTGTGTGCACGTGGTTCTGATACATGTCACATCCCAGACATACCTGTGTGCACTGTGTGTGTATTACATGTCACATCCCAGACTAACCTGTGTTGCACTTGTTGTGTATTACATGTCATATCCCAGACATACCTGTGTGCAACTGTGTGTCTGTATCATGTCAATCCCGAATACCTGGCACTGTCTGTATACAGCACATCCCAGACATACCTGTGTGCACTGTGTGTGTGTATTACATGTTACATCCCAGACATACCTGTGTGCACTGTGTGTCTGTATTACATGTACATCCCAGACATACCTGTGTGCCACTTGGTATGTCCGTATTACATGTCACATCCCAGACATACCGGTGTGCCACTGATGCCTGTCTGTATTATATATTCACATCCCAGGACAACCTGTGTGCAACTGGGTGTCTGATTACATGTCACATCCCAGGACATACCTGTGTGCACTGTTGTCTGTTTACAGGTCACATCCCAGACATACTCTGTGCCGTGTGTCTGTTATACATGTTCACATCCCAGGACATACCTGTGTTGCAACTGTGTCTGTATTTACATGTCCAGGAAAAGCAACTTTTATTCTGCTGCGTAAACAGCTCCCAATGTGCCTGGCTGAAAGTGAAACAAAAAAACCAACTTTCTCTCCTGACTATATCTTCTGGTATAATGCTGCGATTTTGGTATCATTTTAAAGCTTGGAATGTCAGCTTTACCAATCCCAAGATATGAGCAGCTAAAGCAGCCCTCCCCTCTTCAGTCTGGTTTGCAGCAGCAGCAGAGCCGGGCACTTTGGAGCTGTTTTCCAGCAGAATAAAAGTGCTTTTCCTGGACATGTAATACAGACACACAGTGCACACAGGTATGTCTGGGATGTGTCTGCAATCTTCTGTGGGGCACTGCTGTTAGTTTTATAGGTGAAAATGAGGTGACAGACTCCCTTTAAAGGGGTTTTCTGGGATTTTTATACTGATGACCTATTGCCTTCTCAAACAGCTGATTGTTGGGGGTCTCGGGTGTTTGATCCCCACCAATCAGTATTAAAATCTCAGAAAACCCTTTTAAGTCTGTTCATAAGAGAAACCATGATGCTGCGCTAACTCAGCCGTATGATAGATCCAGACTGCTGTGAGCGGACATCATTCACTTGAATGGGTTTCGGCATGGTTTCTGTCTTTTTGATGACCATGCTCTGTGTTTTGCCGGCCAATGTGTCAGACCTGTAGCTGGAGGCCACAAACTGCAGTGTGAACAAAGCCTAAGATTGTCAAAGGATACTGCTGATATTACTGTGTGTATGGGCAGTGATAACTTGGTAATATTACTTCTTTAAACTTACTTTCTACCCTAGGTCGATATTGAAATGTCCTTTGTGGACCAGCTGGGCATCCAGAGGCTGATAGAGGGCTTATTGCGGTATTCTTGGCCTGAAGAGAAGGGAACCCTACCTGATCCATTCCCCACCATGACCTACGCTGAGGCCATGAGCAGCTATGGAGTAGATAAGCCGGACACTCGCTTCCAAATGAAGGTATGTCCCATACCAT
Organism: Rhinella marina; assembly: GCA_900303285.1. NCBI lineage: Eukaryota > Metazoa > Chordata > Amphibia > Anura > Bufonidae > Rhinella > Rhinella marina. The sequence goes on from ONZH01018090.1 coordinate 11,237, forward strand.
ACTGGTTTCTCTGTTGTATCGCCAAGAGCTGTGTACATGTGGAACCGTTGTGATAGTGCATACAACATGGTCTACAGATACCTCCAGCGTAGCCTTGTGTATTGCACTGATGTTGCCCAAAAAGAGCCATTCTAGTTCACGTGGAGATGACCTGCACAATGTCTGGAAGATATCTGTGGTCACAGAGGAACGAGGGTCAGCTATATCATAGTCCACTGACTGTTACTTATGTCATCAGATCATGGATGTGACAGCTCAGATGAGGACCTTGTCTGTGGGATTTGTACAAGAAGCTCTCAGTAAATCCCATGGATGTGTGAAAGCCATAAGAGTCCCTGAGGGAGCGGTGAGTAAAACCAGATTGGTAAATCTAATTTTTAATTTATTTTTTTTTATACATTTCCTGCTTCTTCTGCGTCACTTTTGACCTCACACACGCTGTTGATTTTATATTAAAGTTTTATAATGTAAGGGCTCCACCTGGTGGTTGCCACTTGTGTGAACGATTGGCACCCTGTGATTGTGTCAGGGTGGTGCTGATTGGAGGACAGAGGAAGCCACCACCCTCTAACTTCTCAGATTTTGCATTGGCTATTCACCACAACATGGAGGGGGGGGCGTTAAACAGCCGGGATTGGTATCTTCGATCCCAACCGCTGTGGGCAGGTTTCAGCCATGTACTGCTGCTGACACACATCAACCACTTCCCGGCCATATAGTTGTGCCCAGGTGCACAAAGGAGTGAAAGGGTTTGTCCCACAATCAACATTTATCACCTATGCAGAGGATAAGTGATACGTAGCTGGGGACCCCACAGATCACTATAAAGGGGGTCCTGAGCTCCCCATTTTGAGTGCAGTGTTCTGTCAATCCCAAAGACATGCTTAACCACCCCTATATTTAAACCTCCTCTCTACGGTCGTGCAGTGAGGAGGAATGAGGGTCTAGAGACCTGTTTTCTGGATATTGTTAGGGCCCCCAGTGATCAGACATATCATCTGTCTGGAGGATTGTGGGGGAAACAAATCACTGATAACACCTCCCCCGTGTACATCTATCAGTGACTGACAGCTATCTATGTATACACACTTAGGCCCCATTCACACGACCGTGTGAATGGGGCCGCATCTGTTCCGCAAAATTGCAGAAAAGATGGGGGCCCCATTCACCTCTATGGGGCCAGGAGCCGCCGCATGGAGCTAGCTCCGTGCCTCGGCTCCTTTGAAGCATGTCCTGAGGCATTTTCAATGGGGCCGCATGGCGTGTGTTCCGAGCGCTGCGGATCAAACGCCTGGCGGCCCCCGGATTTTTGCCCCGCAAAAATACGTTCTTCTGAATGGGACTTTACACAGAGAATACTATCAATCACTGATAACACCTCGCCATGTACAACTGTCAGTGACTGACAGCTATCTCTGTATACACACTTACACAGATAATGCTATCAATCACTGATAACACCTCCCCTGTGTACAGCTATCAGTGACTGACAGCTATGTATACACACTTACACAGATAATGCTATCAATCACTGATAACACCTCCCCGTGTACAGCTATCAGTGATTGACAGCTATCTCTGTATACACACTTACACAGAGAATGCTATCAATCACTGATAACACCTCCCCCATGTACAGCTATCAGTGACTGACAGCTATCTCTGTATACACACTTACACAGAGAATGCTATCAATCACTGATAACACCTCCCCCATGTACAGCTATCAGTGACTGACAGCTATGTATACACACTTACACAGAGAATGCTGTCAATCACTGATAATACCTCGCCGTGTACAGCTATCAGTGATTGACAGCTATCTCTGTATACACACTTACACAGAGAATGCTATCAATCACTGATAACACCTCCCCCATGTACAGCTATCAGTGATTGACAGCTATCTCTGTATACACACTTACACAGAGAATGCTATCAATCACTGATAACACCTCCCCCATGTACAGCTATCAGTGACTGACAGCTATGTATACACACTTACACAGAGAATGCTGTCAATCACTGATAATACCTCGCCGTGTACAGCTTTTCCATATAAATGTATAAAAGACAAGTTTTTCTGTATCTTTTCCCACAAAACTATATATCAATGTGCTCCGCTCCTCCTGCTCTATAACATAGTGCTCACAGATTGCACTGCATAGTGACAGGACCTCTTTAAAGTGCATTCGATGAACTCAGTTCTACTTTCAGAATTTGTACGTGGTTTCCACCTTTTATGTATTAGTCTCTGTATCTTGCTCTTACAGATTTACCTAAAGGGGAAAACACTGGATTCAATATTGCAGTTGATCAGGAACCAGTATAACCAGGTACAGTATAAGGAAGGGGCCGTCTACTACCTATGAAAAACCTGAAATCTTATTGGAGACCAGTAAAACATTTTACAAAGTGTCCTTAGAGCAGTTTCCCAAAAAAAGAGATGTTTGTTTGTCTTTTAAAGGGAGGACCTCAGGATGGGTCATCATCAGATCGGCGGGGGTCCGACTCCCGGGACCCCACCAATCAGCTGTTAGAAGAGGCCTCAGTGCTCTGTAAGCATCATGGCCTCTTTCCTAGGCCAGTGACGTGTTTTTTTTTTTTTTTTTATCAGTCACATGGTCTAGGTACAGATCATTCCCGTTCAAGTGAATGGGCCTGAGCTGCATTACCAGACACAGCCACTATACAATGTACGGCGCTGTGCTTGGCAAACTATTAGGAGCTCCAGTGACCACGGCAGCCTTTTCAAGCAGCTGATCGTTGAGGGTCCTGGATGTCGGACCCTGAGCTGGTCTCATGTTGAGGACCTATCCTGGGGATGGGTCATCAATATCAAATTCCCGCAGAAGTTTTATTTTTTAGGGAGATGCTTATTGTGTACCATTTAATGCATAATAAACTCCCCGTGCAGAGGATTTAAAGATCATACTCCTGTAAGGATTCAGATTATAAAGCAATTCTCAGTCTACAGTGTATTATGCGCCTAGAAAATTATCGATGACGCTCAGTAGTGGCACACTATACATGCATTTTAATAGCAGAGAAGTGTCATATTCTAATGATATTTAATTTCCTCATGTACACTTATCAGAGTATTATATATTAATTACAGGACATAATGGCGGTCATAGTCAGATCTGATGGATCCTGGAAATCTGCTCTTGGGAAGAATCTCAGTGAAGAATTGCAGAAAGCTCTTGCAGGAACTACTGGGGCAAAGGCTGAAGATCTCCTCCTGCTGGCGGCGGGGCCACATGACACAGCTGTGAGTGCCGCCTCTGTATTGCTGACTGTTCTGTAGCTCCATGATAAACATAGAGGGAGATTTATCAAGACTGGAATTCCCATACACCAGTCTTGATTGCCCTGCGGTGGAGCAAAATGCGCCTCATTTATTAAGAGGCAAATTTAGTCGCTTTTTTGGCCCTTCGTGCATTAGGGGCTGGCACAGACGTGAGCTATAAACTAAGCCAGTTTCTGGTGTAAGTTATAGTAAATCTGGCATTCGTGCGAAGCCACTTCGGGAAAAGTGGTATGAAGCTCAAAAAGTCGCAAATAGAGCGTGCTCCATAATTTGCAACTTTTAGTGGCATAAACCTTTAGTAAATGTCCCCCGTTGTGTTATATTGTTTGCTAACTTAGTTGTCCAGCATTCAAAGGGGTTGTCCCGGTTCTAGATCTTGATGGTCTATTCTTGGGATAGGTCATTAATATCAGATCGGTGGGAACTGACACTTGGCAAACCTCAGCGGCTGCAAGTGCCAAAAATGGCAGAGGATGAAGCAGGAAGTGCCGTCCACTGTGTAGTTGCTGTGCCTGGGTTACTGCTGCACCGCTTCCATTCATCCCGACCATCTTATTTCCGGCACCCATGGCTCCTGAGAATGGCTGATCGGTGGGAGTGCTAGGTGTTTAAACCCCCACAGATCTGATATTGGTGGCCGATCTTAAAGAGGACCTTTCACCACTCCTGACATGCCTGTTTTAATAGCTTCATGCATCCCCATGTAATAACAAGTCTGGAACATCTATTCTTATGGCTCTGTGTTGTGCCATTCCTTTATTATTTCTACTAGAAGTTATGAATAAATTGCTAGCAGTCTGCAGTAAGGGTACAGAGGGGAGGTAACCAGTTGGGAGGGGTGTACCTGCACAGTCTCACTCTATCCAATCAGGTACACATCCTCAACTTATTACCTCCCCTCTGTACCCTTACTGCAGACTGCTAGCAATTTATTCATAACTTCTAGTAGGAATAATAAAGGAATGGCACAACATACAGACATAAGAATAGATGCCCCAGAATTGTTATTACATGGGGAATGCATGAAGCTATTAAAACAGGCGTGTCAGGAGAGGTGAAAGGTTCTCTTTAAGGACAGTCAGCAGCATCTAGAAGCCAGACAACACCTTTAATTTCCTAGTGGAAGGACGTTTGTAGCTACAGATCGACATCAGAAAAAGGTAGTAGACTATGTGTCATGTCTGTCATTTGTCTCCCATAGTGCACTGCTTTAGGCAAGCTACGCCTTGAACTGGCCTCAAAGCTAGAAGAATGTGGGGTACCACTCTGTGACCCCAATACCTTCCACTTCTTGTGGGTTGTTGACTTTCCGCTCTTTCTCCCTAAAGAAGAGAACCCGGAGGAGCTGGAATCTGCTCACCATCCATTCACCGCTCCTCACCCAGATGACATGGAGCTTCTGTACACAGACCCAACGAAGGTAAAACTGTATGCCTGTGACCCCAGTAGAAGCCAAGGAGTTCTGGTGGTCTGGAGACAGGTCTTCTATATACGATAGCTGACATCCTTCTTAGCGGAGGAAGCCATTTTATCACTTGTGACAATCTCTAGTCCATTGTCCTCTGACATGTTATGTGCTTCAGGTTCGCAGCCAGCACTATGACCTGGTCCTGAATGGAAATGAAGTTGGAGGTGGCTCAATTCGTATTCACAACTCAGAACTTCAACGTCGGGTTCTTCAAGATGTTTTAAAGGTCAGAGCTTTTTACTGCATATTAACGACAGAACTATCTTAACCCCTTAAGAACCACATTAATATTGAAAAAACTGTTCTAAAGATCTTTTTTTTATTTTTTATTTTTTTATTATTGTGCACTTGAATTTACATCTGAATGTGAATCTAGTTGACGCACAACTCGGGACACAAGTGCATTTAACCCCTTTGGGACATGACTAATTAATTTCATCCTTAAAGGGTTTCTGTCACCAGTTTTGGGCATATAAAACAGGATGACATTTGCAATGTGCAAATGTCACCTGATGCCCAAACTGGTAATCATTTTTTTACTGGTGTCCCCGTTTTTGTAATAAATCAACTTTTGTCATATGCAAATTAATCTTACTAGGTGCAAGGGGCGGTAACCCTGCACCTAGTAGCGCCGTTTCCCTACCTTTATTCATGCCCCCTTTCTTGTGATGGACATGGCCAGGCAGCTCGCTGTATCTGCTCCTGGCCCTGTCCGTGCTGGAAATCCCGCGCCTGCGCCGCTCGGACTTCATTCGGCGCAGTGAGTGCCGATGGCTTCCTCACTGCGCCTGCGCCGATGACTTTACAGTACACCCGGAAGAGAAGGCAGCGCAGGTGCAGTGAGGAAGCCAGCAGCCATCGGCACTCACTGCGCCTGCGCCGAATGAAGTCCGAGCGGCGCAGGCGCGGGATTTCCAGCATGGACAGGGCCAGGAGCAGATACAGCGAGCTGCCTGGCCCTGTCCATCACAAGAAAGGGGGCGTGAATAAAGGTAGGGAAACGGCGCTACTAGGTGCAGGGTTACCGCCCCTTGCACCTAGTAAGATTAATTTGCATATGACAAAAGTTGATTTATTACAAAAACGGGGACACCAGTAAGAAAATGATTACCAGTTTGGGCATCAGGTGACATTTGCACATTGCAAATGTCATCCTGTTTTATATGCCCAAAACTGGTGACAGAAACCCTTTAAGAACCAGTAACCTTTTCTCCCCTTCTGTGTTGCAGTGGCCATAATACTTGAAATTTTTTTTTTTTCTTAAATTTAGCCATATGAGACCTTGAATTTTGTGTGGAGTTGTCACACCCCCCCTCCCCCCCATCCTCTCTGGTTGAGATCACAAGCAGCTGAAGGAGGGAAAGTTGCTTTAACTCTTCATATCTTGGGCTGGGTAGCAGCTAGAGCAGGGATCAGCAACCTCCGGCACTCCAAATGTTCTGAAACTACAGCTCTCAGAATCTTCCTTTCACTTCTATGACAAGTTACAAGAACAGCCGAGAAAGTGTGTATGCTGGGAGCTGTAGTTTCACAACAGTTGGGCTGTCTAAGATTGCTGATCACTGAGCTAGAGATATGTGCCTGGACATGTTTGTAAGTTGACAATCTAAGCTTTACAGTAAGACCAGAAGCACAGCATTATCCACCACAGCTGTTAGAAATTGGGTCGGGAGTTGAAAGCAGCTGAAACCTTCTTTGATTCTTAGCTATCACTCCCGAGCCGATTTATAATAGCATTATTTCCCAGCTATTTCTAAGAGCTATATCTGGTCTTGTTTTAAAGTTTAGACTGTCAGGCTTTAGCTGCTACTAGAGATGAGCGAGCGTGCTCGTAACGGGCACTGTAGCGCTCGGCTCCCCTGCGCTCGCATCCGCATCCGTCGGGTGAGGAGGACGGATGCGGATGCCTGCGCCCATGCGAGCGCAGGGGAGCCGAGCGCTACAGTGCTCGTTACGAGCACGTTCGCTCATCTCTGGCTGCTACTAATCCCAAGATATGAGGGGTTAAAGCAGCCCCCAAGCTGTACTCTGGCTGACCTTTCCTCAAAGTCAGGCAAAACTGTTAAAAGGTTAATATTACAATATAGTTATGAATATACAACATTTTCAGAGAATGTGGCATTTGTTTTAATACGTTACGATCCTCCTCTACCTTTTCCAGTTTGAGAAAATTAGGTCTAGATGTGCTTTTTATAGATAAAACATATCAACTATTAACATATTTGAATTCCTGATTGATGGAGGTCACATGGGTGCTCGACAACCCCTTTAACAATCTCCTTACCTTAGTGTCTTCATGTAGTAGATCTTGTAGTTTATATTTTATTAATTTATTTTCTTCATATATTCCATTACTAAAAATTATATATCACACATTATAAAGGGGTGATAACAAAGAAAACAGAATCATGATGGTAACTTTCAGCTGGTGACATAATCTGTCTGCTTCTGCAGGAGGACGTGAATCTTCTGTCACACCTTCTAGAGGCCCTGGAGTCTGGAGCGCCCCCTCATGGTGGCATTGCTTTAGGTAAGTGTCTGCAGTTCATTTTACTTTTGAAAGTGAGCAAATAAAATGGAGCTTGGGAGCCTCAGCTAAATAATATTGAATCTAAATAGTCAATCTTTATGTAAACTAGTTCTTTATTTACCCCATAGGGTATTTTTAGTTGTAGCGTGGGTTTCCATGGAGTGACTGCAACCCCGTCTACCCATGGTGACCAGCGGCTGCACGAATATGCAGGTTAATGGATGTGTGCTTTCCACATCCATATGTCTGTTCCGCAAAAAGATAGAACATGTCCGAAAAATGTGGACCCATTGAAGTCTATGGGTATGCAAAAAATTTTGTTTTAACACAGGTTGCGTCCGTATTTTGCAAATACCATGAGTTGTGTACTGCAAAACGAAACAGGGTGTGCATGTGGCCTTAAACTGTGATCGGAACATACACCAGTCGGCCATGACATTAAGACCACCTGCCTAATATTGTGTAAGTCACCCTTATGTTACACTTTATGGCCTGGACTCCATATGTCCTCTGAAGGTGTCCTGTTGTAGCTGACCACAAGACGTTATTACAGATCCTTTAAGTCCTTTTAATTGTGAGGTGCAGCCTACAAGGATTACATTTGTGTTTCCATCATACCCCCCATATGATCAGTGGGACAGAGACCTGAGGAGTTTTCAGCACCATTAACTCTGTCATGTTTGTCAAACTGATTAGACTCATAATTAGATTTACGGTCAGGCTAGGATTTGCGGCTGTAACATGGACGCCAGAATGGGTCTGAGGCCACGCCCACACAGTCAGGTTTCCTGATGCAGTTTTGAAAGCCAAAACCAGGAGTGAATGAAAAAAACATATTCGTCGCATCTGTCCTTTAGGCCTCATGCATTACCGTACTTTCATCCACATCAATTCCAAGGGCCCACAAAAAAAAACAAACCCTCATCCTATTCTTGTCCGTTTTTAGGACAGGAATAGGCTTTTGTGAGAAATTGCAGGACCTTGCATAAGGGGAAATGCAGGATGCAACCAGGCCAGTATCCACCATTTGTTGACCACAAAAACATATGGTAGTGTGCATCAGACCTTATACGTTTTTTTTTTTAATGATCCACTCTGGCATCCAAAACTTCATCAGGAAACCTGAATGTGTGTCTGCACGTTTGTCTAGAATCAAGTGTTTCCCCAACTAGGCAGACAGGATCTGTTAACCTATGTGCGATTGATTTCACTACTTTACCTTTTTCATATTTAGGATTAGATCGTCTCATTTCAATTATTGTTGGAGCAAAGAGTATACGTGATGTCATCGCTTTCCCTAAATCGTTCCGGGGACATGATCTTATGAGTAACGCGCCAGACGATGTGTCAGCTGAGGATCTGCAGTCCTATCACATACAGGTCACGCCCAAGTGATGAAGCAGGGACCAAGAAAAGTCTGAAACAATGGACACTGGACTGAGATGAATGCTTCCTTGTTACAGTCTCGGACTTCCCAGTTTACAATGGTGATAGGATTTAGCTCCGAGAATCACATGCAATCACAAGCATTCCAAGTGAGGTGCACTTTATAATAGTTTTGGGTGTGTCCCTGTGGAAACCTGTTCTAGCAGGATTGCATCATTCTTAAAGGGGCTGAACACCTTGAAAGTCAATGCCTGAAGTAAATCTACCTCCATTTTGGAAAAACTGGCAGCTGCCTTGCCCTGGAGGGTCATGTGATTGCTTTACATCCAACCATCCGCCGCCCCCAGAACAAGTAACCAGACACTGATTAACAGCTTACTTACATAGTAGGGGTGATGTAACGTCAGTGGTACATTAATTTGCTACTGGTGTGCACTTACTTCTGATCTTAGTTTTTTTTTTTGATGTATGGTCTACATCCATTGTGTTGCTGCTATAATCAATTTAATTTTTTTTTTATTTTTATAAAAGTAGATTTATAGTCTGTTGTTGCGACAGTTTATTTGGATGTTGCGTTCACCTTTTAAGTAGCTTGTGATCTTAAAGGGGTTGCCCAAGTTAGTTAATTTATTTTTTTTAAAGGCATCAATGCTTTTAAAATACAAAAAAGTTATACTTGCCTACCTCGACCCCCTCCATTCCACCCCCCACCATTGCTGTAGCTATTTTTTTTTATGCAGCAATGACGCGTATACTTCACGTGAGTGCTGCAGCCAATCACTGGCCTCAGCGGTCATATGCAGTATAACATGCTCATGTTTTGGGGATGGAATTTGTATAGATCTATTAATACCTTCACTGTCTCTTTTTTTTTTTTTATTTAAACTGATATGGGAAAAGTGAAAGCTGTGCTGTGTTGGTTGCTATGGGAAATATGAAGTTTTTCTATTGTTAGAAATGAAAGAAAAATGCCTTATAGGGATTTTAATATTGATGGCCTATACTCGGGATAGGTCCTCACTATCAGATTGGTGGGGGTCTGACAACCGGGTCCCCCACTGATCAGCTGGCTGAAGAGAAGGCCACGCTACATGCAAGTGCAGCCTTCCCTTCATTGTTTACCTACTTGCCATCGCTGCGGTGAGCAGTGTAATTACAAGCTGTCCCATTAACTTCAATGGGACGGCTTGTTCCTATTCAAGTGTATGCTACAGAGCCATCCCATTTAAATGAATGGGACGGCTTCTTGTAATTACACCCGCTCATTGCTCCGATGTCGAGGGCGAGCAGGTAAACAGTGAAGTGAAGACTGCTCTCGCACGGAACACGACCATCTCTTCAACCCCTGCCCATCTGATAATGATTATCTATCTTGAGGAAAGGTGATCAATATTAGGCTCCATTCACACGTCCTGTTTTACTTTCCTGATTCAATCCTGATTTTTTTCAGGACCTATTGAAATGAATGGATCCAAATCGGGAAAGAAAATCAGGCCGTGTAAATGGAGCCTTAAAATCCTGGAAAACTCCTTTAAAGGGTCTGGGTACCATCTCTGATCTCCTCCCACCCATACCTTGTCCACTTCTTGTAAAAGTGACGAGGGTATCAGAGAAAGCTAAAGTCACAAAATTTGTTGCGAACGGCAAAAAAAACGGGTGTAGCTATAATAAATGTTCCCAATTGTACAGACAGCACCATCCTAGTTAACTCTCCAACTATGTGTGTTGAACCTTCTGAAGCACACATTTTGGTTTTTGTTTCATAGGAGACCAAATTTTCTAAAGTTTACCCAACTGCCCACTTTCAGTTCACCATCTAGAACCAGGTCTTATGAGGCCGATTATCCTCCAAGCCATAGGCAAGACAATAAGACAAGCCCAGCTCTAGCAATGACTGTTTATTATGGATAGTATTGTGACGGGTTAATAAAATCTCAGGTTGCATACAATACAACACTGTGTCCAAGGGCTGAAATCCCATAGACCAATGATGAAATTAAAAAAAAGAAAATTGCACTTTTTAGGCAGCAATGTGTCAAAACCTTTTGATCCGATATGTAAATCTGCATTTCTATAAACATTTGTATTCTCACAGCAACATATTTTATACATACAAAACACGCACATGAATCAGGCAGCCCAGGCTGAAGCCCGTGAACGTTTCCGAGAGGATCACCAGCCGGCTGAAGCCTCGGGGCCCTGGTTTATACTAAAATAATACAAGTTCCTTAAAATAATAAAGTGTAAAAAGTGGCAGCAGCCCAAAGTTCAGTCTGAGGAGGCAGGAAGAATCCACGGGAAGGAGGGTAGAGTCTGGCTGGACACACGGAGGGATCCGGCGGGTGCCAGGTCTTCTCTGCTCCGTTTTGGTCATCTTGTGCTCTTGTGGGGGTTCTCGCACCTGCTGTTATGTGCTCTCCTTGGGTGCCTGTAGTACTGGGCTGGAGGCCTGGGCGCCCTGTGGAGACTGTGGGGTGGTGGGCTGGGTCCCTGTGGCGGTTTTAATAGAGTTCAGGGTTTTACTAAACCAGGAGTTTTTTGGCAGCTTGGATTTCGTTGAGCAGTGCTCCTCGCTGGTGCTCCAGCTCCTACACAGAGATGAAGAGATCAAAGATGGCTACTTACCAATAGGTTTAACTAGAGAGATTTACTGATCAAAATGTATTTGTTTATTATAACCCCCTCCTCCCCCATGCCAGAAAATGGTGTTAAAAAAGAAAAATGGCACCATTTCCAATGCACCTAAGCAGGTGATCCTTATAGTGGTGGCCAGTTTCCTGGTGTACAGTGTGTGCATTATGTTGTGCCTAAAATAAAAAAATCAAGTCCCCTGCCAAAATTAGAAAGTGAAAACATAATTTTAGAATTTTTGTAAATTTATGGAAACGTAAAAACTAAAATTTGGCATGGAAGTAAGTATTCAGACCCTTTACTTTGGCACTTGACATTTAGCTCTGAGGCCTCCCATTTCTCTAGATCATCTTTGACAGGTTTCTACACCTTGATTGGTGGTAAATTCAGGTGAGTAGAAATGTCTGTATAAGGTCTCACAGCTGACAATGCGTATCAGAGGAAAAACCAAGCCATGAGGAGGAAAGAACTGCCTGTAGAGCTCAGAGACAGGATTGTGTGGGGGTACAGAGCTGAAGGCAGGGACAAAAAACTTCTGCTGCACTGAAAGGTTTTATGTTATTTTATTGTATATCCAGTTATACAAGTACAGGCAAGGACAACGTTTCAGTCCACCAGAACCTTGATCACAGCCTATGAGCCATAAGATAGGTGCAGGTTTGCTGGATGTCAGCGTTCCAATGCTGATATCCATCAAACTTCCACCTATCTTATGGCTCATAGGCCGTGATGAAGGTCCTGGTGGACCTGGATATGCAATAAAATAACAAATTTAGCATCTGAATTGAGTGCTGTAGTATTCTCTACTGTTTTTTTTGTGAATGTCAGTGCGACACCATTGACTATCATTACAAAAAATGTTGCCGAGTAGCCCTAGGCTTATGGCAGAGTGGCCAGAAAGAAGCTTCTCAGTAAAAGAAGTAAAAAAAAAAAAAGCCCCTCAGAAAAGACTCTCAGAAACAAGATTCTCTGGTCTGTTGAAACCAAGACTGAACTGTTTGTCTGAGATATTCTTGAAGAAAATCTGAAAGTGTGCTCTGGGACGAAGGTTCACCTTCCACCAAGACATTGATCCTAAACACAGCCACAACACGAGCGGCTTGGGGACAACTCTGAATGTCCTCGAGTGGCCCTCCCAGAGTCCTCACCTGAAATCGAACATTTCTGGAGAGACCTGAATATGGCCGTCCACAGACAGTCCCCATCCAACCTGACAGAGCTTTAGAGGATCTGCAGAGAAGAATGGTGGAAAAACCCCAAATCCAGGTGGGCAAACCTTGTGGCATCATCCCCAAGAAAACTGGAGGCTGGAATCACTGCCAAAGGGTCTGAAGACTTATGTCAGTGCAAGATTTTAGCTTTTCCTTTTCAATAATTCAGCAATTAACATTCTTTCACTTTCTCGTTATAGAGAAATGAGTGTAGAATGATACATACAATGCAACGGCACACTGCTAACCAGATAAAGCACAAAATGCCATAGTGATATGAGGTATTCTGAAGCTAATGCTATGCTTGTTTAGTAAATTAGAGATTCTTGGCAAATATATTTTGTACAAAATTATCTGGGCCTGTCCACCAAATCGTCAAGGTGATCTCTGTAGGACGGGAACCTAACACTTTCGTACCTGTTATGTGCCAACCGTGGCTTCCGTATAATCAGGGGTTGTTTGGTTCCACATGCATGCTGGGTCCCTTTTGCCATTTATGGTGCTTCAAAGGCCTCCACTAATACAGGGATGCAGGTGCCCAACATGCAGGCCGAGTCCACTCGGCTTTATAGTTACACTAATTAAAATCAACCTATGGGGCAGACGGGGCTAGGTAGGAGTGCATGGCCAAATGGAGTAGCCACACCTCCAGTACAAACTTACAAAGAAAAAAAAGGGGATTTCAGTCAGCACATCCCAGTGCGCAGGTGCATGTTGCTATGGCATTAGCTCCAGAATACTTCATATCTCTATGGCATTTTGTGCTTTATCTGGTTAGCAGTGTGCCCTTGCATTGTATGTATTTTCCTTTCCTTGTGCATTTAGCCATAGCACCTGCGCACTGCGATGTGATGACTGAAATGCCCCCTTTTTTTCTTTGTAAGTGTAGAATGATGTTAAAAAAAAACTGTGTATCATATCTACTGGAGGCAAGGCTGGAACTGAATGTGATGGACGACCCCTTTAATATTGTGCTGATTTACACCAAATAAAAAAACGTAGGCTGTGCTGGATGACCCCTCTGCTGTGCTGCTTTATTCCCTAAGGACATCTATTTCAGTCTGCTCAGGACATGCCTACTGGAGTCTCATTCTTCTAGTCGGGAAGCGAGCATGATGGATGACCCCTTTAATATAGCGCTGCGTTAAACCAGATAAGACGACTCTGGCACTGGGTGATCATTCATTATCTGTACCTGTATTTTACACTTAGCCTCCACAAGCTGCAGTTTGGTCTGTGCCAGCTCCAGCTCCATCTCTCGCAGGTGCTTCATCAGAGAGTCCTTCTCGTCATCTCCCCCGTCTCCAGTCTGGTCTCTGCTGGAGCTCTGTGCTGATCCCTCCTTACTGAAGATCTCGCTGCAGTGACTGCAGGACATCACCTTGGCCTGAAGAACCAGCGAGGAAAGAAAATCATGTTACACACTGGGATCCAATACACAAGGAGAAGCCTCACTGTATGCACGTGTCCCATACGTGACCCGTCCTCACCTTTACAATCTCCAGCTCCTCCCGACTTGCGGTCTGTTGTTTTTCCAGCCGTGTGCTCAGCTGAGAGCATATCTATCAGAGAGGAGACGACGAGTGGCATTAGTTGGGGTGTGGCTCAATACATAAACTTCATTATAGTCTAGGAGAACCTGTTGTGGGATTTTGGACATTTGACCCCAGAATGTAGTTTAACACTGAGTCCAATCCCAGTGCCCACTGACAGCATGTGTCGTAGTGAGTGCGCCCCCTGCAGGCTGCCGTTGCTCACGATGGTAACACTTACCTGTTTGTACTCTGCTATGATAGCCGTTGTCTTTTTAATTTCTTGTTCTGCCTTTTCTAACTGCTTTCGGAAAACTTCCTTTAGCTGCGGGATGGAAAGAAGACTCGTCCATTAACTGTTCACATGATTTACCGCAAAGTAATATAGCGTCGGCAGAATAGTCACTGGGAAGAGTAATATCTGTAGTCACAGCATTACTTAAAGGGATATTCCAGTTAGATTAAGTTAGGGGACAACTATTAGGTTGGTGGGGGTCCTAGTCCTGGGACCCCTACTGATCATGAGAATGGGGGCCCCATCCCCCCCCCGAAATGAACGGACGGCCGCTCAATTCACTTCTATGCGAATTCTGGAAATCCCGTAGAAATGAACTGAGCGGAAGGCTCCTTAGTTCATTTCAGGGGGTACAAGGACCTCATTCTCGTGATCAGTGGGTGTCCCAGTGGTACAGTGGTAGGACCCCCACTGATCTAGTTGTCCCCTATACTGTGGATATGGGATAACTTAATCTAACTGGAATACCCCTTTAAGTAAACTGTTCCTCTACAGTCATGGCCAAAGGTTTTGAGAATTACACAAATCTTCTATTTTCACATGATCTGCTGCCCTCTGGTTTTATGTGTGTTTGTCAGATGTTTTTATCACATACAGAAATATAATTGCAATCATATTATGAGTAACAAAAGCTTATATTGACAGTTAGAATGAGTTAATGCAGCAAGTCAATATTTGCAGTGTTGACCCTTCTTCTTCAGGACCTCTGCAATTCTCCCTGGCATGCTCTCAATCAACTCCTGGACCAAATCCTGACTGATAGCAGTCCATTCTTGCACAAATAATGCTTGCATTTTGTCAGAATTTGTAGGTTTTTGTTTGTCCACCCGTCTCTTGATGATTGACCACAAGTTCTCAATGGGATTAAGATCTGGGGAGTTTCCAGGCCATGGACCCCAAGTCTCTATGTTTTGTTCCCTGAGCCATTTAGTTATCACCTTTGCTTTATGGCAAGGTGCTCCATCATGCTGGAAAAGGCATTGTTGATCGCCAAACTGCTCTTGGACGGTTGGGAGAAGTTGCTCTCGGAGGACATTCTGGTACCATTCTTTATTCATGGCTGTGTTTTTAGGCAAGACTGTGAGAGAGCCGATTCCCTTGGCTGAGAAGCAACCCCACTCATGAATGGTTTCAGGATGCTTTACAGTTGGCATGAGACAAGACTGGTGGTAGCGCTCACCTCGTCTTCTCCGAATAAGCTGTTTTCCAGATGTCCCAAACAATCGAAAAGGGGATTCATCAGAGAAAATGACTTTCCCCCAGTCCTCAGCAGTCCACTCCCTGTACCTTTTGCAGAATATCAGTCTGTCCCTGATGTTTTTTCTGGAGAGAAGTGGCTTCTTTGCTGCCCTCCTTGAGACCAGGCCTTGCTCCAAGAGTCTCCGCCTCACAGTGCGTGCAGATGCACTCACACCTGCCTGCTGCCATTCCTGAGCAAGCTCTGCACTGCTGGTAGCCCGATCCCGCAGCTGAAACACTTTTAAGAGACGTCCTGGCGCTTGCTGGTCTTTCTTGGGCGCCCTGGAGCCTTTTTGGCAACAATGGAACCTCTCTCCTTGAAGTTCTTGATGACGCGATAGATTGTTGACTGAGGTGCAATCTTTCTAGCTGCGATACTCTTCCCTGTTAGGCCATTTTTGTGCAGTGCAATGATGACTGCACGTGTTTCTTTAGAGATAACCTTGGTTAACAGAAGAGAAACAATGATGCCAAGCACCAGCCTCCTTTTAAAGCGTCCAGTGGTGTCATTCTTACTTAATCATGGCAGATTGATCTCCAGCCCTGTCCTCATCAACACTCACACCTGTGTTAATGGAGCAATCACTGAAACGATGTTAGCTGGTCCTTTTAAGGCAGGGCTGCAATGATGTTGAAATGTGTTTTGGGGGATAAAGTTCATTTTCTGGGCAAATATTGACTTTTCAAGTAATTGCTGTTAAGCTGATCACTCTTTATAACATTCTGGAGTATATGCAAATTGCCATTATAAAAACCGAAGCAGTAGACTTTGTAAAAATTAATATTTGTATCATTCTCAAAACTTTTGGCCATGACTGTATGCTAGACATTGGTCATTATGGTAATGCACAATATACATCATTATCATGATTGTATATTGATATTTGCATTGAGTAATAGATACTATATTAGGAAATTAATCAGCACAGAAAAAAACCTGAACCATAGGTAAATGTCAAGCGTCTCTCCTTGTCATGTTATTGCACGTGTCCAGTAGAGCCGCAGCTGTTCTCGGACTTTGACCTCCATCTTATTATACAGAGCTTTGGAGAAGATTTCTAGCCAGTGAAAGGCCAACCATGATGGAGGATTTACAGATTCCCATATGGCTATCCCTAGGTGACAGGTCTTTAGTCACATACATATCTGACGTAGCCCCCTCACCTGTGCGGTTTCTTCCTCCTGTTTGCGCTTTTCCTCCTCGGCTTCGATCAGCCTCTGTTTGGTGAGCAGAAGTTCTTTATTTAACACTTCAGCCTTGTCTTCAGCCTGTTGACCGAAAACGCAGACGGTTAGACCTAGACAATGACGTCATTTGGTATGGTGAAACAATACTAATAAAGGACAATTAAAGTGAACCTGTCCGCTCCCGAGGGCAGGAGTAGGCGAGATAAGGGAGCCATGTTGTCTGTAAACCCCATGACCCCAATATTCAGAGGGAGTCTTAGTAATCATAATCGGAAGGATCATCAACCAAAGCCTCATGCAAACAACCGTATCCATTTTGCGGTCTGCAAAATACAGATACCGTCCATGTGCATGCCGCAATTTTGTTATAGCAATGCCCATTCCTGTCTGCAAAACGGACAAGAATAGGACAAGCTCTATAATTTGAGGAATGGCTGCACGCATGCGGACAGAAGCGTTGTCCTCTTTCTTTGCGGATTTGTAGAAATGAATGGGATCGCATGCTGACCCAAAATACGGTCATGTGCATGAGGCCTAAGGCTGAGTTCACGTCTGCTTTCTGAATTCAGTTTTTCTGTTCCATAATAGAAGCAGAAAAACAACCAAACTGTGACAGACCCATCACAAGATGGATACCGACACGACCCTGACTTATAATGGGGACCGCCTGGTTCCGTCACAGTGTCCATCGTTTTACCTGAAAACAATACCGCTGCACATATGCTGCACTACTTTGTAAGGCAACTGTGACAAAATCTGCAGTGGAGGCTCGGCAGATGTGAACAGGGCCTCTGTTCGTAACTATACATGGATATCACGGTAGTTTAGCTGGTGGTCTGAGGTGAACTGAAATACTACGGTTATTAGATGAAATATCTCACCTGGTCCAAATCATTGCGCAGAGCGATCTTACTGGTGACCAGTTCATGCGCCAAGTCGTCATTTTCCTGTTCCAGTCTCATGCTGGTCTCCTGGAGCCTCCGATTTTCTCTCTGTGGGTGAACAACAGGGAGACAGGTTACATTTACTACTCCTAACTTGTAAGGGAACGCTATAAAGCAAAGCATCGGTAGTAAAAACAGAGACCAGACCTCATGGACGCGTCTCTGCCCGTCTTCCAGCGGCAGCTCTACTTGTTCGGTCACATCTCCCGTCCTACTCGTCAGAACAAGAGACGAGGACAATGAGAGTTGTAACCAATATGACGCCAATGGTCTCTGAGGGCTGGTCACGACGTACAATGGGCAAAGCTATACACACATGTGACGGGAGCTGGTCCTGACAGCGCAGCATTTTGTGCAATTCGCTGCCGGTCAGGACAAGGCAGGAGGAAGCAACAAGCTAAGGATTACACAAGCGGAGGAGCGACCTGCCTTGGGCAATTTGTGCTTACAACAGACATAAAAGGATATCGAGCACAAGAGCAGGCACACAGCAGCTTTTCCCAAACCAACATGTACTCCTAGACGGCAGATGCCTCATACACCGGATTCTTCCTGGATATGGTTGGCAGGACTTCCTCGCATTCATGCAGTGGCTCCCAATATGACCTCCTAGCTGGGACTTGTAGTTTTTATAACGGCTTCTGACCGCCAGTCTAGAATTGACTTCTCTGTGCCCTTATGTAACCAGCGCAGGGTATGTTGTCTTCTAGGTGAACTGGATCCGGATTCCTGGGCTGATTAGCGATCGCTTGCACTGAAGCCTCTGAATGTCCGTGTTATGGGAAGGTTGGGCCGCTTCCTGAGCTGCTGCTGTGCAGGAAACAGATCGGCTCTATCTATTGCCTTATTTACCAGAAGTGAGCAGACCACGGTCTTCCTGGAGAAGCCAACACAGCAATTGTATAGGGTTGTGACACAGCAATTCTCGGTATAGGGTTAAAAAAAAAAGTGAGCGTCTTAGTAAAAACTCTGCAGGCGGAGTCCTTAATTTTTAACACCTTTAGGGTATGGCCACACGGTCAGGTTTCTGCATGCAGTTCTAGAAGCGAGAACCAGGAATGAATTAAAAAAAAAAAAAAAAGAGAAGTCGTATTCCGTCCTTTATACTTTCCTTTTATGATCCACTCCTCATGTGGCTTCCAAAATGGCATTAGGAAACCTGACCGTGTGGCTGTACCCTAAGGACGCCTGCACACGGTGCAGAAAATCCGCATGAGATCTGCAGTACAGGGACGTAACTACCATAGCGGCAGACCATGTGACTGCTATGGGGCCCAGAGTAAGAGGGGGCCCAGTCTTAGTTGGGATCATCTCCTCTTCTACTGGAGGTAAAAACTTGGTCAGGACTCTACCCTCTAAAGGAACAACTTTTAGGCCTCTTTCACACGAGCGTCACGGATTAGGTCAGGATGCGCTCAGGAAAACTCGCACCATTTTGCAAGCAAGTTCAGTCAGTTTTGTCTGCGATTGCGTTCAGTCGTTCAGTTTTTTCCGCGCGGGTGCGATGCGTTTTGATGCGTTTTTCACGCGCGTGATAAAAAACCTGAAGGTTTACAAACAACATCTCTTAGCAACCATCAGTGAAAAACGCATTGTATCCGCACTTGCTTCAGGATGCAATGCGTTTTTCACTGAAGCCCCATTCACTTCTATGGAGCCAGGGCTGCATGAAAAACGCAGAATATAGAACATGCTGCGTTTTTCACGCAACGCAGAACTGATGCGTGAAAAAAAACGCTCATGTACACAGACCCATAGAAATGAATGGGTCAGGATTCAGTGCGGGTGCAATGCGTTCGCATCACGCATTGCACCCGCACGGAAACATCGCCGTGTGAAAGGGGCCTTAGCAAATGAAGCAGTGGGAAAATGGCCCAAGGGTAATTGAAAAGGGTTTAGGCAGAAACACTTCTGTCCTGTGTGAGGGGGGCCTGGTTTGATCCTTGCTATGGGGCCCTTACTTCTCTATGTACGCCACTGCTGCAGTATATTGAGGTTTTGGTGCGTTTTTTGGTGCAGATTTGATGCAGATTTTCCGCAGATCTCACTCTTCCATTGAAAAGGGTGAAATCCACACAAGAAAAACGCACTGACGCTGCAGATCAATTTCTGCACTTAAAAAAATAAAGCAAGGTGCCCATGAGATTTTTCTAATCTCATACACTTTGCTAGTACGGTATTATGCTGAGGTTTTTACGTGAAAAATCTGTATCATGTGCAGCCAACCTTAGTTTACAAGGACGAATATTAACAGCTTAGGCTGAGTTCTCCTTACCGGTTTCCATTCTTCTGATCTGTCATAAGAACAGAAAACAAACAAAAAAAACGGATCCTGTATTTTAAGCATTCGTTATGCTCAGTTATGCACATTTTGCGTCCATTTTAGCCATTTCTGTCTGAGATCCGTCATTTTAGACGGCAAAATACTTTGTGGAGGACTTTTTTTTTCCATCTAAAATAACGGATCTCGGATGGAAATGGCTAAAACAGATGCAAAATGTGCATAACTGATGCTTGAAATACAGGATCCGTTTTTTTTTTTTTTTGTTTTTTTTTTTTTCTTCTCTCGGATCATAAAAGCGGAAAACGAAACGTTGATGTGAACCGGGCCTTAGAGATGGCAGCTGATGGACATCCAGGTTAACTCTTTATAACCAGTCATGTGGGACATCCGCCTAACATAGTCTTAAGCAAAAGACGAATTCCTTCTGAACATCATTTATATGCCCATAGAACATACTGATAAATTACGTTTTTTTTTTTCTTCCCCCATATGCTTTCAAGTTTTGGTCTTAAAAGGTTTATTCTATTGTAAATAAAGCTTATTGAAATCAGCGATTACAAGCTTTAAACGCACTCTGTATGTTACGCAATGCAAAAAAGTGTGTCCCATCATCATTCAGCAGCAGCAGTTTAAAGGCAGACAATAAAAAAGACAATAAAAAAACTTGTCACACATACCGCCATCTTCGGCAACAATGGAACAAAATCTATTCCTTTAGGACTACTGCATGGCGTTGCTTGTGCTGCGGTGCTTGCTAATATATGTTAGCAGAACCCTACGGTACGCGTTATAATCTTCTAAGAGCAAGCAGATCATTCACAGTGGATTCCTGGGCGCGTATTTACACTGACTTCATATAAGGAAAAGGTCACACTATGTGAATGCGGGCCAGCCTCACCCTACACTACGAGGTGCAGCCTACGGATAGACTGGTCAGACTGGTGCGCGATTGCTTAATGTTCATGTATTCTATATTTGTATCCCCCAGTGACAGATTACTGAACCCTATAATCTAAAGCCATCTGCACACAACCATATTCGTTTTTACGGTCTGCAAATCGTGGATCCGTAAAACACAGATACCAGCTATGGGCATCCCGCATTTTCCCTTCTGCAGGTCCCGCACTAAGGACAAGAATAGGAGAGCACATGGTGTTCTGTCCGCATCTTTTGCGGCCCCGTTGAAATGAATGTTTCCGCATCCCATCCGCAAAAAATGCAGATCGCATGCGGACCAAAACTACAGTCGTGTGCATGAGCCCTAACTCTTATAATACCATAGCTTCACTGAGATCGCAGAGAAGGAGGCAGAAGGCTACATCTGTACTGAAGGGGGACCAAGACTAAGGGTACATTGACAAGACCATGAAAAGATGTCGTCTTACGGCCGTTTTCAGGACCAAAATCTGTGGGGCTATTCAACAGCCAGTGAACTGCGGCTGTCAAAAAAAGGACATGTCCTATTTTTGCCCGTTATCATGACCAGACGGAGCCCATTGAAATCAATGAGCCATGAAAAATCGACAGTGTAATTTTTAAACGGCCATTGTGAATATACTATTAAAGGGTTTGGGTCATCATGGGCAATGGAGGCATAGCGCTAGGATATGCCCCCATCGTCTTATAGGTGCAGGTCCCACCTCTGGGACCCGCACCTATATCCAGAACGGAGCCCTGAAAGTCAAGGAGGGCGCACTGCGCATACACAGCCACCCTCCATTCATTTTCTATGGGGCTGGCTCGGCTATTTCGGTCCAGCTCCATAGAAATGAATGGGAGCGGGGGCCGTGCTTGCACAGTATGATCCCATTAATTTCTATGGGGAGTCAGCTTGGTGGTGACCAGACCGGAATCCTCCAGCCACCACCTTGCGGGGCTCCGTTCTGGATATAGGTGCGGGTCCCAGAGGTGGGACCCACACCTATAAGACAATGGGGGCATATCCTAGTGGTATGCCCCCATTGTCCATCAAGAGACAACCCCTTTAAAGAGGCTCCATCATCAAGCACTTAGACTGGTAGGGGTCATCCTGCAGTTTAAAATGATACCTTCCTCCTCACTGTTGGCCCCTCGGTTGTTGATAAAATCATACTTTTATTCCTGGTAGGCAATTTAGAGCACCAGGAGGCGAGTTTTTTCAGTACGGACACCGCTATGTGACCGATATTGACATCCCTCCACCCTTTGACCGACAGGGCTAGCCTAAATCAAAGTAATACTCTAAAGCTGTCAATCAAAGGTGGGGGTGTGTTTAGAGGTCAGTAGGCGTCGCATAGCGCTGAGGAGGAAGGTATTAATTTAAACAGCAGGATCACCTCCTATGAGACTATGTGACTGGTGCTCTGGATGACTGAGCCTATTTTATAAAAAAAAAAAAGTTCCAGACATTATGTTTAAATGAACCTTTAGTGTAGATGAAAAAAAATGTAGGAATTGGGATGACAGTATAGTCCTAGATAAAAATGTCCACATTGCACTTATCAGTTACAGAGGTTTTCCGAGATTTTAATACTGATGACCAATCCTCAGTATCTGATCGGTGAGGGTCCGACACCCGGGACCCCTGCCAATCAGCAGTTTGAGAAGACACCGGCACACGCAGTAGTGCTGCAGCCATCTCCAGCTTTCCCTAGGCCAGTGACGTCACATTCATCTGTCACGTGGCCTAGGAGCAGATCAGCCCCATAGAAGTGAATGGGGCTGAATGTGATACTAAGCACAGCCACTATACATTGTACGGCGCTGCACTTGGTAAGCTGCGAGAAGGCTGATGCGAGCGCCGGTGTCTTCTCAAACAGCTGATCGGTGGGGATCCTGGGTGTCGCACCCCCACCGGTCAGATACTGGTGACCTATTCAGAGGATAGGTCATCAGTATTAAAATCTCAGAAAACCCTTTTAAGTTAAAGAGCCAGGTCAGGAAGTAGAATACAAGGAGTAACTTAAAAAAAAAATTAAAAAATTGTCCCAAAAACCATATACCTGTATTTATTTATAAAAAAAAAGACAATAAAAGACAATAGAATATTCACATACAGGCTGTTAATATGTGAGAAAAATAAAGCTTTGATGCTATTGTCCCTTTAAAAAAGGTTTTCTGTGCATTAGTTAAAAATTGCTAAGCTATTTTTAGGATAGGCTATCAATATTGGATGAGTGGGGCGTCCAACTCTGAGCAATAATCCCCCCCCACACCCATCGATCAGTTGTTTGAAGGGGTCGCATCTATTTGGTAGCCACTGTGCCTGGTGTCACCATGTATTATAGCTTGGACTAAGCTGTGGTGTGGCCCCTCCAAACGGCTGATCTGTGGTGGAGCCGAGAGTCAGACCCTCACAGATTAATAACCGATGTGCGCCAGTGCAGCAGAGATGCCCACGCATCAGGAAACAATAGGCTTTTCTTCCAGGATTGGAAGCATACATGGGCACCTGGCTGGTATCTATGATCTACTATGTTTATTCCTTGTCAAGCCCAGGAAATAGCGACGAGAGGCGAGAGGTGTGTGTAAATATACACAATGCGTGTGCACAGCAAGTGTGAAAACTCTGAACCTTGTTTGTATAGAAAACAGAAGCGGACTGTGTATTCTAGAGAGGAGGCATGCCCGAAACCAACGGAGGTCACGTATCAGGAGTCTTTCATACACCTGGTGCATCGAGAAGCCTCGTATATTTATCACAAGCTGTAGTCTTTATGGCTGATCTGGTCTGTCTACGTGCATGTAGCCGCATCCGTTTTTGCAGTCTGCAAATCGTGGATCTGCAAAACACAGACCCCGGCCGGGTGCATGCTGCCATTTTCTTTTTAAGTTCAATAGAAATGTCCGATCCAGCAAAATGGACAAGAATAGGACATAATCTTTTTTTTTTTTTTTTGTGGGTCACGGAATGGACAGACAGAACGGACATTGAAATGAATGGGTCTGCATTCAACCTGCAAAACATGCGGACCAAACATATGGTCATGAGCATGAGGCCTTACACTGATGCATACTGGCATAATGCTGATACGTATATTATAACATTGCGACAGCATATAGAAGAATGCAGAAAAATAAGGCGCATGTTACCATATTTTCTGATGTAGAATAGCTCCGTCAATATCAATCTTGGAGGTTGAAAGCAGGGGCACGCTGTATGAAAGGCAGCGTGTGTCCAACAGGACTGCGAGGGAAGATAGAGGATCACCTGATGCATAATAGGTGGGTGCTGGGTGATCTGAGACAATCAGCAGAGGTCTGGCACCTTATACACCAATGCACTATTAGCAGTTTCTATTCCAAAACTATTCCTGAACCTGAGAATGGATGGGGTGTAAGGACGTGCTACAGCGAGTGGTAGAGCTATGCAGCACTGCACACAATGAAAGCGCTGGCAGAATGTTCCTCCTGTACAGCCAAGCGGAGACACCTGCACAGACTGCTCATAGCGAAGGCAGGCGACAGACACAAGCAGAGGCAGCAGGGACTTACCTTCACCGTCCAGTCACACAACGTGCACTGCTCGATAGGACATCAAGACCAGAATGAAGAGGAGAACTTCAGAGGAGATCAGGGCTGGACACAGGGAGGCGGCTGCTGCCTCTGTTACTTCCTCCTGGTGATAATGATAATCTGCTGCTACTGATCACAGAGGAGCCTGGGGCAGCCAGCCGTGGGGACACAGGAGGCGACCACTGTCCCCAAACCTTCCTGTGTCTACATTAATGTAGGATCCCGCATCGACATCCCCTGCAAATCTCTGATAATCTCTAAAAAGCTGCTAGAATGTCCTGCCGGAGGTTGAGGAACTAGAGGTCTCAGCAAGGCATCCATTCTCTCTTGCTACATTTCACAGACTGAACACGGCTCCTCTGACCTGAACTCACAGTATCATAATGACTTCTGATGCTGGGAGTTCCTGCCTGATCACAGGTCTGTGCTTACATAATGCCGTCACTGCAGTGCAGTAGACCTGTAGTCAGGCAGAAAGCTCACAGCATCAGAAGTCATTAGCAGCAGGGTTTGGTCCAGGAAATGTGGCAGCCGCACGGATTATGTTTCCCGGACTAAACGCACTTGTTTATTTTTTTAACTGATGCAAACGAGGAAATTCACTGACAAACCAGGCACAATGCCTTGCAGGGCTAGCTCAGCTAAATGTAATGGTATCTTTAACTTAGCGATCCATTACTTCATTCTGGAGAAAATGTACTTTTATTCCAAATGGCCAGTTAAGTGCATAGAGGGCGGCCCAAGCCATTCTGTGCACCCTTGCTCCTACTGCTTCCTCTGCCAGCCCCTCTCTGTCCTTCTTGATTGGCAGGACCAAACGAGATGCAGTAACCTGGCCCTGTCAATCAAGAAGAGGAAGAGTCTGGCAGAGGAAGCAAATGGAGCAAGGGTGCACAGAGTGGTTTGGGCCAGCCCTCAGTGCACTTAAAGGGGTTATCCCATCTTGTACCACCGCCCCCCGCCTTCCCCCACTGTGCTAATAGAAGCGAATGGGAGCGCACTGCGCATGCGCGGCCCGGCTCCCGTTCAATTCTATGCAGCCGCTGAAGCAGCAGCTGCGCTGGCTCGGCTATTTCCGTCGGCTCAATAGAAATGAATGGGAGCCGGGCCGTGCATGCACAGTTCGCTCACATTCGTTTCTATTAGCGCAGCGGGGGAAGGTGGTGGGCTGCGCCTGGCGGTGGTCGTTCCCCGGGAAACCCGGGGTCCTCCAGGCTTAGGGCTCCCCTGCTTCGTTCTCAATATAGGTGCGGGTCCCAGCGGTGGGACCTGCACCTATAAGGCAATGGGGGCATATCCTAGCGATATATCCCATTGTCAAAGATGGGATAACCCCTTTAATCATAGGGTATTTAGTTTTTTTTTTTTGAGGGGGCCTACACTAGAGGTAAACCTCAATCACACAAGTGCGAGTACTGCACCACAGCGTCACCAAAAAAAGCAAAAACTATAGCTTGTTAGTGGGATTTTGGTAAGTTCCGACAGATCAGAAGCTAACTGTCATATCTATGGCAGATCCACAGTGAATCCTTGGCAAAGGCCTCCAAGATTCAGGCAGGTCCCTTCCACCCCACAATTTTCAAGTGTATGCTTTTGGTCAAAAAATTATAATTTGCAAAAAAACATGCTAACATAGAGCATAAGGGCTCATGCACAAGTTGTGTGCCGACAGTGCCCATGGTGTGACCGCAATTTGTGGTCCACAATGCATGGGCACTGACCGTGGGGCCGCCGCATTCGGATCCTGGACCCATTCACTTGAATGGGGTGCGCGATCCGCATCGCAAAAAAGTAGTGCATGCACTACTTTTTTGTGGTGCGGAGGCACAGCCAAAAACACCACGGAAGCACTCTGTAGTGCTTCCGTGAGGTTCCGATCCGTGCTTCAGTTCCGCATCTCTGGGATCGCAGACCCCATTCAAGTGAATGGGTCCGCGATCGGAATGCGGTGACCCCACGGTCAGTGCCCGTGATTTATGGACCGCAAATTGCGGTCCACAGCACGGGCACTGACGGCCCTAAGTTTGAGAAAAAAAGGCAATAAAAAAGAAAAAACAATCCCCAAACTTTGTGTATGTCTACGTTTATTTATTTATTTTTTACTGTGTGGGTGAACAGCCCGCCGGATCCGTGCTGCCACAGGTTCACGTGTGGGGCCGGAACTACGCTCCGGCCCCATTCACTGTAATGGGGGTGGGCCGCAGATCTGGCCGCAGCATGGCAACCCCTGCCGAGAGGAGACCGAAAATACAACATGTTACCTCTTCAAAAACAACCATTAATTGTCATCGATTCCATATATGCAACAAGCCCACGGAACCTTTGTAATTGACACAAAAATGTCAGATGTCTCACCCCATCACTTTTTCCGACACCTACAACATTATAAGTGTCATAAAAAAGCGGGTAATGGGTCACTAATTTAAAAAAGTTACCGCCAGTTTTTCCCCCCAGATGAACTAAAACAGGTACAACGTGCCTTTGTAAGTGTCTACAATATAATAAAATGATGGCGTACTACTTGTCAGTATTCAGTAAGTGTTTGATGGTGTCTGTACAGCTGTAGCCCTTAGGGAATATACTTTAATTTTTTAGTTATTTTAGCACGCTCCTGAGGGCTATTTCACACTTATCAACACTGCAAGTGGTAAATTAGGTAAAAACTAGACCCCACCGCCAGGTATGCCCCAAACCATGCCATGCGGGACCGCCCAGCTATAGGCCAGGTTTACACAGGCCCCACCCATTTTTGACCCGGGACAGACCGAATTTGAAAGGACTGTCTCTGAAAAATTGGGGCAGTCTCTGCAAATTCAGGTTCGTTGTGAACTATGCCATTTTCTAAAAGTAAGTAGAGATTAAAGGAATATATTGTATATATACAAAGGTATAGCTATCATATATAGTATTAGGAGTCATCAAGCTCTGTGAGTAAGGTCAGGTGCCTTTATGGGGGAGATTTATCAAAACTGGAGTAAAGTAAAACTGGCTTAGTTGCCCATAGCAACCACATTCCTCCTTTCACTGTTCAGAGCTCCTTTGGAAAATGAAAGGTGGAATCTGATTGGTTGCTATGGGCAACTAATTCAGTTCTACTTTACACTAGTTTGATAAATTTCCCCCATGGTGTCTAGGAAGTTTTATGGCCTTCGTACGCTGCTTTATATTTACCCAGAATCTGACAAAAAAAAATTCTCCGGATGGAATCAGAGGCAAAGGGAACACAGTACAGACCCCATACAGAACCCAAAAGACCGTGCCCCATGAGGCGCTAGCGTCCATTACACATTATATACATGTCTTCATGCTATAGGCACTATATGACCATTAAAATAAAGAGAGGAGATTTCTCTCATACCAAAATAACTTTATTAACGCTAATTATATTTACAGAATTGAATAGAACTAAATCACGTGGAGGCGCGTTCCGTCGAAGGGTCTCCTTCCATAACAACAGACCTGATCTCGCACATGCGATCAGTTGGACGACAAGTCACATAGCGTAGAAAGGAGACATCTGGCTTACAAACACAAACTGAAAGAAAGGGGACAATGGGGGAGATTTATCAAAACTGCTGTGAAGGAAAAATGGCTTAGTTGTCTCTAGCAACCAATCAGATTCCACCTTTCATTTTCCAGAGGAGCTCTGAAAAATGAAAGGAGGAATCTGATTGGTTGTTATGGGCAACTAAGCCAGTTTTTTTTTGCACAAGTTTTGATAAATCTCCCCCATTAGCTTTGGTTTTGAGTGTACCTCTCCCTTATACATAGTACAGCCATTCTGTGTCCTGACCCAATATTCCTAGTGAAAATAGTGGGAATACTGCTTCATGCCACAAGATGGCTGCCACGGCTGTATCTAGGTGCCAGCTGCACCTTATGAGGTACTTGAGAGACAAAGATTTGCTTTCGTTTCACACAGGGGACAGTTTTATGTTCCAAATACCCTGTAAAAATAAAAAGTCACTTCTGGTTGCTATAGGCAACTATGGCAGAATGGAAAATTTAGGTGGTCACCGGACCGGTTGCTATAGGCAACTCATCCATTTCTCCTTTGAACTCGGGTTTTATAGCTATGTACACTGTCCACAGAGCTCATAACCCTCCGGCTACTCTTAAATCACTCCTGTAAAACAATGGGGCTCTGTACTCGGGGGAATACACATTTAATTGTAGTCATTTTACCACTGCTCTAGCCAACTCAGGCCAAGTTAATTAAAGGGCTGACTAGAGCATGACATCAGTTAAATCTACCAGAGCAAATGTAATAAAACAATCAGACGCGTCTGAAAGGGATTGAGTACCGCAAGAATACTGCATTGCGCAATGGAAACTTGACAATGGACCCCATTATCAGTCAATGGGGGTCCGCTGGGCACCATTTGGATCAGGAACATGTGAACATGGCCTATATGGGCTGACATACAAGTCTTTCCTTTATACTTTTCTCCCATTTAGGATTCACTCTTGGTTTTGGCTTAAAGGAAATGAATGCTGGGTCTTAAGGGATTCTGTCACCACATACCTTGATATCAATCTTGGGGAACTGTTAGAGCATTTTACTCAAGGAAGCAGTGCACATCTTCCTCCCATCCGGATTGTTGGCCATATTCTGGAGAAATGCTTCTTTTTTTTTGTACGTAAATTTACAGCTCGGTGCAACGAGGATGTCATTGTTGCACTGTAAGCCACGCTCCGTACTCCTGGCCGCCCCGTCCCCAGCTTTGAGTGACAGGGTCAGGCAGTGATGTAGTCTTGCCTTGTCTTGTGTTACTGCACGTATGCTGTCCCTTCAGCAATTGGCGCAAACGCAGTACAAAACCGCAGCTTGCAAGGTTTGAAGACATCTGTACTGAGAGTTTACCGAATTGACGGCGCACGCGGCCAGGCAAGACTATGCATATCACTGCCTGGCCCTGTAACTCGAAGACTGAGGGGGCAGCCAGAAGTAAAAATCGTGGCTTACAATGCAATGAGGTGCAACGACGACACCCTTGTTGCACCAAGCTATAAATTTGCATATAATAAAAAGTTGAATTTCTACGGAATGTGACTTACAATCTGGATGGGAGAAAGAGCTTTGTACTCAAGGAACCAGCGCACATTTAACGGTTCATATAGATTTATAAAAAGTTATGTGGAGACCCTTGGACTCATTGGTTCTTCTCCATAACATCCTCCATATCAGCGTCCATGACCACTGTTCTGCAAAACAACTATGACTGTCAGCCTCCCTTTGCTAATCCTCCCACTCCTTCCTCCCGCGCTGCAGCTCCACCCTGGAATCCTCTTCCCTGCTCCATCAATCTTTATAACATAACCTGTAAACACCTCCAACTACTACTCCAATCCTCTGCCTCTTCTATTAAGTTTATCCTGAGCTTACAGAAATCCCACCTGAGCGTCCATCTCTTTTACCTCTGGAAAGCTGGGCCCTCCCTGTGTGTCTCATTGCTTCAGAATACGTGGTCACTTGTATTCCCCGACTGTAAATACACACTATATAAAGACTAATGAAGGCATTATACTACTTGTAGTCCCGTATTCAGTCCCTTAATTATGCACATAGTCTGCTCCACTAAAGCTGCTGGCTAATATTACAATCCGTGAAATGAGAAGTGCACCGATGCAAAACCTTATGAAAATAAAGCTGAACAGAGATGTACATCAATGCTCAGGAATAATGTAAAAACAAATGGAAAAAAACATTGCTGTTGCCCATAGCAACCATTATTATATCTTACCAAAATGGAATCTTACAAGTTGCTATGAGAAACATTACTGTTACATATTATTCTGCCTTTTTACAGTAAATGGTTACTGTCATTACAACAAACAGCATAAATGAAGTGTAAAAGTGAATATAAAAATGCCTCTTTCTTCATCTAGCAGCTCATCCCCTATAGTCTTCTATAGGCAGAATTTCATCTGATCCCTCAGAGAGCTGGCGGTCCCGCCATGTCCCTCCAGACAGACTTTGCAGAGAACGTAAGGCTAGGGCTACACGGCGACAGTTGTCGTGCGACACCCATCGCAGCCCGGATCCTTCAGTAGCGGGAATCCCATAGAAATGAATGGGATCCCATTCATTTCTATGGGATCCCCGCTACTCAGGGATCCGGGGCGCGACAACTGTGTAGCAGTTGTCGCGCCAACAACGTGTAGCATTAGCCTTAGTTTGGAGGGGATGGGAGAAAGAGGTGTTTTTCTCTGATAATATATCTAATATTCACATGTGCTATGTCTATATATTACACTCATGAGGTGTGAGGGGATATTCGTGATAATGGGTGAGATGGCAATTAGACTATAAGATTACAAGTTTTAACGGGATTGTCCAGGATTAGAAAAACATGGCTTCTGTCTTCCAAAAACAGCACCATCCCTGTCCACAGGTTTTGTGTGTATTGTAGCTGGGCTCTATTGGAGTCAATGGGGCAGACCTGCAATACCGTACACAACCTGTGGACAGGGGTGGTGCTGTTTCTGGACAGAAGCCATGTTTTTCTAATCCTGGACAATTCCTTAATTTGCATAAGAGTCCAAATATATTTTGCAGCAGCGGGTTTCATGACAGAACGGTGTAGCACTAAAATCTCTTTTGCAGGGTGTCAGCGTGTAAGGTCATGCAATCTCACACATAGAATACAATACAAAAGGTAACAAGGTGCCCAAATAATTCTTACCTTGTATCTCTCGATTGGATCCTCCTGTTGTAACTGGCTCTCTCTCATTGCTAGGTACTCTTTTTCATATTTCTTCAGCTTTTTCGTAGGCACCTAAAAAAGCAAAACATAATGCTCATTAGGGCATGCAGTATTCCAAATGTACCATTAGGTGTCATACAAGTACAAGCTAAGACACTTGCAGTTTCTGAAATTGCCACCAGATGGCAGAAAATACTACACTTTGGCTGGCACACCTGCCAGATTAGCTGTAGCAACTGCAAAAAAAAAAAACAGAACTGTTGTGGCCACATTGCAGTTTATTATCCCACTGTGTTGTCATTGCAACAATCTTACACGCCCTCCATGAAATACATATCAAGAGCATCAGGGGAACGGTAGAATTACACGATTTACTAGCCTATAAATGCCGGCATCAAAAGCACCGCAACCTCATGTATTCAGACAAGCATAGTAAATTCAGTACTTGTACCCCTGACTCACAGCTTCCTTTCATATGACCTCCCTAGGTTCCCACAGAAAGGTCTTGTCATTTGCTCCCACAAATGTGTCATATTCACACATATATAAATTTATATACAAACATATATGAAAATCCCACATGCCCTTTGTACTATATGCTCACCCTGACAACTCATAAAATACAGAACGCCTTTGTTTGTTAGTGCGTGGCTGTTGCATAGGTTATGTCCACTTATGGTCTGATAAGGGGTCACATCTGAAAAGGTTTCTTCCAAAAACAGCTCCACAACTGTTCATGGGTCGTATCTGGTATTGCTGCTTAGCTCCATTAAAGGGAACCTGGCATCAACTTTATGCTGCCCATACTAACGGCAGAATGAAGTAGAGACAGGAGAGTTGATGTCAGTGGTCTGTCATTTATAAGTTAAAAGTAAGTGGATGCCAAGAACCAACATCACAATCATTACAGACTGGGCCTAGAAAAGAGTCACTGGCCACCTGAGAAGAGTCCTGGTTATTCATGAATTCCTGCTCTCCCTGCCCACCTGCTGATGACTGACAGGCTTCTACTTAGTTTTCTCCCTTTCTCTCTATGAGAGAACTGTCAGTCATCAGCAGATGGGCAGAAGAGCAGGAGATTATGAATAAACATGACTCTTTTTATGTAGATTTGACTCTTTTCAAGGCCTGAGCTGCAATGATTATGATGCTGGGTTCTCAGCAACCACTCACTTTTAGCTCATAAGTGACACACCGCTGAAATCAGCATTTCTGTCACTAATTTATGCTGCCCTCAGTGAGGTTGGCATAAAGTTGATGACAGGTTCCCTTTAAAGTTAATATGACTGATCTGCAGTACCAGACATTACCTGCAGACAGGCGTGGCGCTGTTTTGGGGAAAAAAAACAGCCATGTTCTTCTGATCCAGGACCCGATTCCTAGGTTCCCATTAGGAATCAGGGGTCAGGACTAGTGTTGAGCGAACTTGTGTTTTAAGTTTGGCGTCCAAAGTTCAGGTCAATGAAGAATTCCGTTAAGGATTCCGCTACCACAGACCATAACGGAATTCTGAATCCATATGGGGACTCTTCGATAACCCGAACTTTGGACGCCAAACTTAAAACACAAGTCCGCTCAAAACTAGTCAGGAAATGTTAGGAGCTGGAGAGCCCCGGGTTGGACACCACGGCTCTGCAGTTCCTGCGCTCCTGCCCGTCTGGTATACGGAGGGGAATCAACCTCTTCCGCTTAATGGCCCAAATTCCGCTGTTAGGATTTACATTAAACGATTTTCTTGCCGCAAATCCCAAAATCGCTTCAACCTCAGTCTTAACAATAGGCTGCTGTCAGACCCCCTCCTAATCTGAAGCTGAGCTCTAATTAACTAAACCGAAGCCAGGACGTCCATTCACGGCGAGTCTTGTGACAGGTGGCAAATTCCTGCTTAATGAAAGGATAAAATAATATATTAATAAGCGCCAGAGCGGCCGCACTGTGAGGGGAGCGTCCGAGTGGCAGCGGCGATAAACCTCACAGTAGGCGGATTAATAATGTGGCTCAGGTAATGGAAAACATCATACGTTTCTATATTCATGGAGGACAACTGACTGTGGGTCTATTAAAGGGGTTGTTCACCCCCCCACCCCCCAGGGGGGCTTTCAGACCTCCAGTGTGGCCAGATCTGCAGAGGGAATCCCCACCTACTTACCTGCTCCCCAACGCTGCGTTCTGGCTCTTTTACAAATCTCCGATCTCCCAGCATCAACATCCAGTTTGACATGGGTCACGTGGTCACTGCAGCCAATGATGTGTCCCTAATGGGTCATGTGACCACAGTGTCCACATGACCTGTGTCAAAGTTGATGCTGGGAGACCAGAGATCTACAGCTGCAGTGGGGGGAGCAAAGGAAACAGAGGTGGGGAGCAGGTAAGCAGGATTCCCTCCGCAGGTCCGGCCGGTGGTTAACAACCCCTTTAAGAGCTTATTCACACCAGTGATTCACAGACATCAGAATGATCTATTGGGGGTCATTCACTAAGACAACTTATGCTTAAAAAAAGTTGCAAGACCCCGATATTGGACTTTTTAAACGCCAGTGCATGAAAATTTTGGTGTCACATGGGGTGTTATTACACAGTCCTTCACACACTAACATTTACGTCTGGAAACAGGCATAAATGATGACTGAAAACTACTCCAGTCAAGGACTAGGCACATGGACTGTTGGAGGATGCGGCTAATTTACAGCAATCTGTTCAAGAAAAAAAAATGATGGTTTTGCGCGCAAATTCAGTCAGTTTTGTCTGCAATTGCGTTCAGAGTTTCAGTATTTTCTGCATGGGTGCAATCAGTTTTTGATGCATTTTTCACGCTTGTGAAAAAAAACTGAAGAATAATAATGTCTACATCTCCAAGCAACCATTAGTGAAAAACGCATTGCATCCGGATGTCTTCCGTTTTTCACTGAAGCCACATTCACTTCTATGGAACCAGAGCTGCGTGAAAAAGACAAAATATAAAACATGCTGCGATTTTTCCTGATGCGTGAAAAAAAAAAAACGCTCATGTGCACAGAACCACTGAAATGAATGGGTCAGGATTCAGTCCGGATGCTGTGAGTTTCCTTCACGCACAGAAAACTCGCTCATGTGAAAGAGGCCTAACAGTGTCAGCCTGGGGTTCCCTGGACCCAGAAAGGGAAATTTGGAGGCACAGTCTAGAAAACAGCTAGATGGCGCTATACTAATGTTTTGACATATAGATCCCGCAGATCTTCCAGCACGTCCCGACCACTGCAGACCTACCCGTGCACCAATCCCATCCCTGCAGTGAGCGCACCCTCCATAGCACACCACAGGATAATTAATAGCTCATTAATAACACTTTCATCTTTTGCTGATGACATAATTGAAGTTTCGGCGTCCTATTGTGCACAGCACCGCAGGTATTCCTCCCCCGCTGCAGCCCCCAGCACTTCCAGGCTTTGCACTGTTGGCCTTGGCCCAGCTCTATGATGGCGGCCTGACCTAGATTCCAGCGAGAGCAGAAAGGAATCCTTGTTCAGTCCCCTGTCACCGGAGCCGGTACATCCCGCTCAGCCGGCATCACGTGGACAGATCCAGGCGGGGAAAGTTCTGATAAAGACCATGCAACTTTTACAAAAACTGGTAAATTGTTTTACGGATAATTTAATAAAAATTTCCCTTTAAAAGGAAATTGAAAATAATAATCTATTGCAAAATTACCAAGACATCCATTATCAATTATACCAGGTCCCGCTGCCAAGAACAGGAACCAAAACAGGCAACTGCTCAAAATGCTTCGAGTGTAGGTCCAGATTGTATCTGTGCAGTGGAATACAGTGACAGGAGATGACACAGATCCCATCTGCAGGCTGCGGACATTTCCTCTACGGATACTGACCTGTGGTGGGGATTTCAAAATCGCCAGACGTCATTTTTACCTCAGATTTGACTCTTTCAATGTAGCAGGGGTCAAATCTCCAGGGAATCTGCAGTAACTCTGCATAGAACACATCCATGGCGGACATGCGGCAGAAAAATCTACGGCGTGCGGACTTACCTCTAGGGAAAATCTGCAGCGGATCTGATGGAAATCTGCAGAGGCAAAATGTGCACCAAGTGCAGAAACGCTGTGAGTCTGCGGCAGATTTCACTCTCTGCGTTGCAAATCTGCAATATAATTTAACACACTATGTGAGGATTTTCTTGTGGAAAATGTCCGCAGCGTGTGGATGAGGATTTTCCACACACAATTCTGCTGCGGTACAGCATAGTGTGGCACAGTATGTGTGCCCGTACTCTAGGTGTAACGCCAAACCAACGATGGTGGCAGGTCCGGCTTCTCTACCTGCACCACGGCAAGGTTGTGTGCAGCTGCTGCAAGGGAAGAAAGGAAGCAATAAGGGACACCCATTCAAATGAACAGGCGACCAAGAGGACCTGAGACTTCTCCTGACTGGTCTGCGTATCTGCTTTAATTCTGCCATGTAATAAATTCTTTTGCACAATATTTTTATGCCATTCCTCTATTATTCCTACTATAAGTTTATGAATGAATTTCCAGTAGTCTGCAATAAAGGTCCAGCTAGGTGTTACCAGTTGGGTGTGTGTCCCTGCACAGTCTGGCACTGGCAGCACTCAATGGATAGTTTCAGCCTGTGCAGGGACGCACCCCCCAACTGGTGACATCCAGCTGGACCTTTGCAAACTACTAAGAATTCATTCATAAACTTCTATTCTATAACAGAGGAATGGCACAACACAGAGTCATAGGAAGGGACGATCCGCAACTGTTATTGAGAAAGTCAAGCAGTCACTGAAACAGTCATGGCGGGGGAGGTGACAGGTCCTCCTTAAAGGGAATTGTTGATCCCAGGCTCTGTCCCCGAGTTATGACATATTTTCCTAATAGGCCAATTAGGCCTTTGGTGCAACGAGGGCATCATCATTACTCTTCTTGCATCCAATCTCTGCTCCTTTCTGTGACCAGCCCCTCCCTCCCTACTTTGATTGACAGGGCCAGGCAGTGGTAAAAGCAGTGAGGAAGGGGCTGTCAACACAAAGGAGTGGAGCTTGGTGCAACAAGAGCAATGGTGACACCCTCATTGCACCAAAGGCCTAATTTGCATATTGAGAAAAAAGTATCATAACTGTGGAACGGAGCTTCGGATCAACTAAAGAAAAACAGAGTTTTAATCAGGAGAACCCTAGCTATGTGTCCACTATAGGGAGTCACTGGTGACAGATCCTCTTTAAATGTGTTCCCCGGCTTTTAATATTGATGACCCACCATGAGGATAGGTCATCAATATTAAAAGCCCGGAGAATCCCTTTAAGCGGCCCTCTGCTGGGGCTCATGTACGCTTATGGTGCTCGCTGTAAACAGGGTGAATTACATAATTTTCAAGAATAATATTAAACCACATTTCCGTGGAGTTCTCCTTTAGCACAGAGCTGTCTATCAGGACGTCTCCATCGTGACAGCTCTTCCTGCATCACTTAATCCTGAAATAACACATGAAGGTTTCTAATAATACCGTATGTTATTTTCTGGGCACGTTACGTTCAGTGCTGTCATTCTACAGAGGGCTTTGGGGGAGATTTGTGTTTTTTGCAGCTTCCAAGCAACAGAACACTGCAGATCTCTGCTAAACTGGCGGCTCACCGGCCAAAATCAAAGGCCTAGGAGAGAATTAAGGGGAAAACAGAATTCGACTTTTCATTTAATCTCCAAGAAAAGCTGGGCTGAGCGTAATCTCTCGGAAAAAAACCCTGCTCTGACCCCCCCCCAGCTGATCTTTCTGTGTATGCGGTGAAGAGTTGTCAGCCCCAAGGGCAGGCGTTTGCAGACGTCCTCCCAGGAAGGTCAGAGGAGCCCACACTTTTGGCAATGACTTAAGAGATGGGGAGGAACCAAAAAAATGCTTCTTCTGCAATGCGTGACCTAATGATGGGAGGGGACGGATCACACCGTCTGGCTGTCGTTAACTACAACTCCCAGCAGGCTCTGGGAGTTCGTACTTTACGTTATGTAATATTTCTATGAATATATATTTAGTGTTCACCGTAATCCATTTACAGGGAACCTTACAGATACTGGAATAGTGGGTAGCAGTGACCATCATGGGGATGGAAAATTGCTGGTCATAATACCGCCTTCCCTTTGTGAGCGCCTTTGGCAATAGAGAAAACCTCATGGAAAGGGTCTCATAGAAATATGGACGGCCCTGGAGGGGTAAGGTTTGGTCCTCTTCCCCTAGGACTGCTCATTTTGGAAATCTTTTAAGGAGGCACAACTGTACCCACGTTAGTCTACCTTTCTAGGACCCTGTATCTGGCCTGTCCCCTTGTCCATACCCTTTCTAGTTTCTATATCCTGATCAAGTGACCAGAAGAGAATCGGAATTCTGTATAGCAAAGAAAACTCAATATTGGACCTCATGCACAGGGTAGTATTACAGGTCGGCCCAACTCCAAGTGCTCATAGTGGCGTCTGGATATCCCCAGCAATGGCAAAAGGATTCTTTTCAATATTGCTTTATTTCAAAATACAATTTTGTGGTTGGCACTCGATCTAAATGTTTGTGTCGTGTGCGCGGGTAGGCAATATACCGTGTGGTGGCATTTGCTTTGCTGTTTTCTGTTGCTGATTAGAGATATGCTTCAGAAGCTGTGACTATGAAGTGGAATTTAGC
This sequence comes from Rhinella marina, assembly GCA_900303285.1. Classification (NCBI taxonomy): domain Eukaryota; kingdom Metazoa; phylum Chordata; class Amphibia; order Anura; family Bufonidae; genus Rhinella; species Rhinella marina. The sequence continues at coordinate 49,115 of ONZH01018090.1, forward strand.
TATGTTCCCCATTGAAGTCAATGGGACAGGGCTAACATAGTCAGTGTTGTTTGTGCATGTTTTTGCCATGTTAACAGACCATTGATAAAAAGTCTATTGGACCACTCAGATATCTAGATATTCTGAAATGTGTATATTAAAGAGCATCTGTCAGCAGTTTTGTACCTATGACACTGGCTGACCTGTTACATGTGCACTTGGCAGCTGAAGACATCTGTGTTGGTCCCATGTTCATATGTGTCCACATTGCTGAGAAAAATTATGCTTTAATATATACAAATGAGCCTCTAGAAGCAACGGGGGCATTACCGTTACACCTAGAGGCTCTGCTCTCTCTGCAACTGCTGCGTCCTTTGCACTTTAATTCACAGGACCAGGCAGTGAAAACATTATCACTCCTATAAAACCAGAGAGGGCGTGGTAGTTGCACATCCTGTAGGAATAACGGCCACACCCCCGTTGCTCCTAGAGTCTCATTTGCATACATTAAAACATCATTTTTCTCAGTAATGTGGGCACATATGAACATGGGTCCAACACAGATGTCTTCAGCTGTCAAGCGCACATGTAAAAGATCTGCCAGTGTCATAGGTAGAAAACTGCTGACAGATGCTCTTTGTTGTCCTTCCCTGGAGGGATATCTGGCTTTTACTGTGTTGAAGACCCACAACTGGGGCTCCACGGTTATTTTTGCATATTACAGATGCCCTTTAAAGATGAAATCATAGGCAAACCAGTAGATAAAGAACAAACCAAATGAAAACTGTATTGAATTCAGTCTAAACATAACGCGTTTCTACCCATGTTGTTTGGTCAGAAGAAGCCCCATTTACTTTGAGTAGAAATTGTGAAAGCGGACGCAAATATCATCAATCCTCGCATGGCCACATAAAAACAAAGGACTGAGACAACGCGGACCGACCTGACCGTCCGGAGCACCAGGAAACACAAATTCCACTGGTGCTCAGATGACTGGGTACCTGTCAGCCGTACATAATCTACCACAGCAACTATATGACCATCAGAAATGGGCGACCTCCGTGGAAAACTCCTCAGGAGCTCAGAAGCTATATTACCAGCGTTTACCTCTTGGAGATAACATTACTTCTACCTTAATTATTTATCAGTCACCTGCCCCTCCTATACCAAACAGTGCACACGGAGGCGCCATGCGGAGCGGCTTCCTCCTTCTCCGGGCTTGGCTGGTCTCCCGTAACCGGTCTGCATTCTGCTGTGTAATCCAATGTGACCTGCTCCTGTATCACTACCCGGCTCAATTGTAAAATGTGGCTGACGGCAACACGGGAATATTTCACTACTTCTGTGATAAGATCTAAAAGTAAGACGACTCGCGGAAGTCTGGGATCCTGGAAACAAACTTTTAAAGAACGCTAAAAATTGGACAATATCTTGGAGGGGAAATTTATCCCCGCCCTGCACTCCAAAATTCGGGCCTCAAACAGTGGCTAAATAGGGCTGTGCAAATTTTTTAGTTTATTTGAGCAAAATTTTTGTGACGTATTGCTGATTTAATCCAGATTTATCCACTTTGACTTTTTAAAAAGTTGCAAAAATTGTTGTAATCTTACTCCAGTAAAGGAATGGAATAAAAGTAGAGTAACATCTCACGAGAGAAGTGTCAGGGGATGACCACACGCTGCAGCCATGTTGAAACTGGGATTCGGCTTGCTTTGCGCTAAGTGCTGTGCAGCTGTACAAGCCGCAATGGCGTCAAATGAAAGGGGTTGTCTCACTTCTATCATATAGAGAAAGCTAATACAAGGCACTTACTAATGTATTGTGATTGTCCATATTGTCTCCTTTGCTGGCTGGATTCATTTTTCCATCACATTCTAAAATGCTCACTTCCAGGGTTACAACCACCCTGCAATCCACACTATAGGAAAAAGCACGGCCTCTCTGGTGGCCAGGACCATGGGAGCGCACATAGGCCAGTGCTTTTTCCTATAGTGTACAGGCACGACAACCGCTGATGAATTGCAGGGTGGTCGTAACCATGGAAACGAGAAGTGTATAATGTGATGAAAAATGAATCCAGCCAGCAAAGGAGGCAATATGGAGAATCACAATACATTAGTAAGTGTCTTGTATGAATTCCTCTATATGATAAATGCCACTTGCTGAAGTGAGACAACCCCTTTAAGAAGGAGCAAATAGTTTCAGTGTTCATCGGTAATGGCCGCACGGTTTTGTGAGTTACCACGCAGCCATTAACAATGCACACCCAATAAACAATTCTGTCCTAATTAGTCAGATCCTGCTGCAGCTTGTACAGCCGCATAATAACGGCCCACAAGACGACCACCGCTGTGCCATGTGAATGTACGCCAAGGGAACGCTGAAAAGCCGCAGTGTGCTACAGTATCAGCTTAGTGGATGAGATTTTCAGTACGGTGTGGAAACTGCGGTGTGGATTTTGAAATCAGAAATGTGTCAATTGCTTGTGCCGATATTAACTGCAGATCTGAGGTAAATCTGTGTCAAAATTCAAATTTTGGTGCAAATTTGGTGCTGGATCGCCGAGAAAGTCTGTGCAGAAGACCTGCATAAACTACACTGCCGCGTGCATATACCCTTGGACTGGAATACGCACCAAGTTTATCAACCATCGTGCAATATTTGACAAATTTGGTGCAAATTACGGCAACGCAAATTCCTGCAAAACTGATAAACATTTCCCTTATGATAAATCTCCCCCATCGTCTACAGCAGGGATGCTCAACCTGCAGCCCTCCAGCTGTTGTAAAACTATAACTCCCATCATGTTCATCTGTAGGCCGATAGCTGTAGGCTTTCCGGGCATGCTGGGAGTTGTAGTTTTGCAACAGCTGGAGGGCCGCAGGTTGGGCATCCCTGGTCTACAGCAGTGACCGGTGTCCTACAGTGCCCCCAGCTGTTGGGTAACTACAACCTCCAGCATGCTCTGACATGCTGAGTGTTGTAGTCACACAGCAGTGGAGCCGCACGTGAGAAATCGGGTGGAAATACTGTTCATGTATCAATGTACGCTGAGCATGAATTCACAGTTGTGCCATCCACCCGGCACCACACACAGCATTACTGCTTAGCATGGGGATAAATCTCTTGGGTTTAATCTCCAGGCAAACGCTGCGCTGCTTTATATGATTAATACCATGAGATAATCAGCCAAAGAGAGGAGGAAAATAAAATATTACACATTGCATATTCTTCCTTTATTATTTCCTGTAGGGAATCAGCGAATTCTAACGAATATATTTCGTCATGTTCAGTGTTACACAATTACGTCCGTGTTATCAGATCAAAGGGGGAGGCCGCACCAGGAAAAGGCAAAAAATTACAGGGTAATCTACTAGTCCCCGAATTACAGTGTGGGAAAAAAAGGAAAATACCGAACACGTCAGCTCCAAAGAGGTCAAATATGTATGGATAATATCCCTTGATCCACGTGTAATAACATGTCATTAATATCTGTGCTGCCAGAAAGATAGCACCGAGATCATTTTCTACCTAGATGCATGTTTGCAGCAGATGTCACCATAGGCATTGCAAAGGGTTAACCCCGCCGTGAAAATCCGCATCAGAATTGACATTAGAAAATCTGCAGTTTTCCCTCAATTCTGCACAGATCTCTTCTGCAACATGTATGGTACAGTACTGTGTGTGTGAACGTCAGGCATGTACCCCAACATCATCATTCCTGTAGCTATCACCAACCTCTGGCACTCCAGCTGTTGTAAAACTACAACTCCCAGCATCCAAGAGCCAGCGGGACAGTCTCGGATTTTGGTGGCTGTCCTGTGGTCCCAGGATGGCTGAGGCATATCCTGATTTCCTCTGTATCTGCGACCTAAAGATGAATACAATGGTGAATCTGTCAGCTCCCTGATCCATCATTCTCCGGCCAGTGCTCTCCTGCCCAGCTCAGCGGGTACAATGTGGTGATGCCTACACACCTGCTGCTGGGGAGAGCATGGTGTGCTTTTTTTATCTTAGTAGGTCACCAGTAGCAGTTTAAGAAGGCACTAAGGGGTCAGCGCTACTGTAAGGGGGCACTAAGGAGGCAGCACTACTGTAAGGGGGCACTACGGAGGCAGCACTACTGTAAGGGGGCACTAAGGGGGTAGCACTACTGTAAGAGGACATAACTACTGTGAAGGGAGCACTAAGGGGGAATAACTACTGTGTGGGGGCACAAGGGTACTGGGTGGGATAGGGCATGTACTGTATAAATTGCCATTAGAATTGTGGTTTAGTGTAAGAGCATTAGCTGTGCCACCTCTGTTGTCCCTCCTTTGGCTTTTTAAACGGACCTCATTATAATTCACTGGGGTCCATCAAGTGCCAACTTCGTCTATCCTGCAATGACCCCTCCAGGGAGAAGATGTGAACAGAGCACTAGATGTACAGATGTAGCAGAGCTCAATTTTGTTTAGTCATGTGGATGATTGTGTGGAACGGTGTCCAAATGACCCATTCAACTCTGCTACTACCACTTCAACCACATCTCCACTAATCTGTTAAGTCACATTAGCATACTGGGAGTAGTAGTTGTGTTGCTAAGTAACCGAGAGCCTGTTTGTTTGTGGAGTCCGAGGACTGCTCAGTATCCGTTTCCATATGTATCTTGATCTTGGAAGTTCAGCAGAGCGAGTTATACTGACCCTACAGGACTATCCTGCGCTTCCACCGCCCTCCAGCCCAGTATTTACCCTCTGGTGGCTATTGCAGGGGGCATCTCCTACCAGTTTCGCTGTCTCTCGGTGACATAAAACAGCTTAGGGTAATTGACTGGCAAAAGCTCCATTTACCAAAGCAACCTGTGGGGACAAGACACATCCCGAGCTGCTCTCGTATGGTTAACCCTTGCACTACAATAACTGGACAGCTTCCAGACTTCAGGGACGCGCTGCATATTTTCTGCATCGTATAACGGGTTAACTCTTCGTTACCTGACTATTTCACAACCACCATAGTATTTCTGCTGTGGGAGCAAAACGTTCAGATAACATTTTCAAAGCAGCATGAATATCCGGTCATGTGTAGGAAAGTCAGATGCTACACATTTACTTTTTTTTTCCTTTGTTGTGAGTTTTTTTTTTCCCCTAACGGGTGTTATGACTGACGTAACGCAGGTTTCCTGTACTCGCGGAGACAACAGCGTTTCCTTAGATTGTGTCAGACGCAAACAATACAACAGGCCAGGTTCACCCATCTCTGCAGGCAGAATTTCCAGGACACGGTATAACCCCTGCCGTGGCATTTTCGGCTGGCGCTGCCATTGTGGTACCGCAGAATCCACGGAACGCAGTCTGGGGTAGACTGGGGTTCTTTGGGCTCAAGCGAGGAAATGACTGTCAATCCCATCCTCCACCCATACTGACCTTGTATATGTCCTTGCTGTACATACATGACAGATAACCAGTGGTGGCCACACGCATTACATACGTATAAAGGTGGCCACACACATTACATACGTATAAGGGTGGCCACACGCATTACATACGTATAAGGGTGGCCACGCACATTACATACCTATAAAGGTGGCCATACACATTACATACGTATAAGGGTGGCCACGTGCATTACATACGTATAAGGGTGGCCACGCGCATTACATACGTATAAGGGTGGCCACGCGCATTACATACGTATAAGGGTGGCCACGCGCATTACATACGTATAAAGGTGGCCACGCACATTACATACGTATAAAGGTGGCCACGTGCATTACATACGTATAAAGGTGGCCATGCGCATTACATAAGTATAAAGGTGGCCACGTGCATTACATACCTATAAAGGTGGCCATAGGCATTACATATGTATAAAGGGGGCCATAGGCATTACATACGTATAAAGGTGGCCATGCGCATTACATACGTATAAAGGTGGCCATGCGCATTACATACATATAAAGGTGGCCACGCGCATTACATATGTATAAAGGGGGCCATAGGCATTACATAGGTATAAAGGGGGCCATAGGCATTACATACATATAAAGGTGGCCATAGGCATTACATATGTATAAAGGGGGCCATAGGCATTACATACGGACATATGGATACGGAAAACACACGGCATCCGTATATCCGCTCTGCAAAATGTGGACCAGGAACGCATTGAAAACAATAAAATGCACACAGACCACATCTCTATTTTGCGCAAAGCACAAGAACCACAAAACAAATATGATCATGTGAATGGGGCCTGACCCCGAGTATAGTCACCATCCACTATTATATGAAATGGTTCTCTGCGGGCTGCGATGGGGCCGGGATGCATTTTTCTGATTGGATTCCACCTCTGAGCAATGATCACAAGACTCGTAAGGAGTCTTTAACGTTTCACCGCCATCCTGATTCCCTTTCTTAAAGTAAGGGACGTCTTTGGGGAAATACATAAGATATATAGTATAGCATAAAAGGAAACCTGGTGAAAACTAAAGTGCCAGGAAGATAGAAAAGCTCCACTTTTTTGTAATTTATGTAAAAATACGGGTTGGGGTTTCGATCGTTTGATTCTTTGCCTCTCTGGTTATAACTGACAGGAAACGTAGGGCACAAAACCTCCCCCACAATCAACGCTCAATGTCATAATCATATTCTGTTCTGACAGGTTCATGAAAATGAAAGCTAAATACGAGTTCATCAAACTGTACATCTTCCTTATAAGATGAGCGACGGTTTAAATTGTCCATTTGAGCACTGATTTCAACTGTGTAACGCCTCACTTCTCCTGCGGAGGCGCTGTATGGACACTGAAATTTTCTATTAGGTCCCTTCAACTGTCCACTGAGTGTCCTAGCAGCAAGACACCCCGTGGTCAACTCGAAGGACCCTTCCAAGGTTGGGTTCTCACCCAGTGAAGGCGACCACAAGGCAGCGGAAAACTGTGAAAAGGACTGCAACACTGTTGTGCCATTCCTGTATTATTCCTGCTAGAAGTTTCTAAACTTAATTGCCAGCAGTCAGCAGTAAAGGTAGCACTGGGTGTTACCAGTAGAAGGTGTGTCTTGACTGTCCAATCAGTGCCTCTGGTGTCAGACTGTACAGAGACACACCCCCAGCTGGTAACACCCATCTGTACCTTTACTGCAAGCTACTGGCAATTCATTCATAAACTGCTGAATTATCAGGAATAATAAAGGAATGGAACAACATAGATTCATGTTCTAGAATTGTTATTACAAGGGGAATGTAAGTAGTTACTACAACAGACATGTCAGGAGAGGTGACAGCTTCTCTTTAGGCCTTATGCACACGGCCGTACCGTGTTTTGTGGTCCGCAAAACACGGACACTGGCCGTGTGCATTCCGCATTTTACGTAACGGAAGGTCTGGCCCTCAATAGAACAGTCCTATCCTTGTCAATGATATGGACAAGAACAGGACATGTTCTATTTTCTTTGCAGGGCCGCAGAACAGAGGTATGGATGCAGGTGCACACGGAGAGCACCACTGAAGAGAATGGGTCCGCATCCGAGCCGTAAAAAAATGCAGGTTGGATGTGGACCCAAACAATGTTCGTGTGCATGAGGCCTAAAGATGCAATCATTTCACCAGCTTCTTCTCTATGAAACATCTATAGCAGGGGCAGCAACCTCTGGCACACCAGCTCTTCTATTGGAGTTCTCAAAACAGACCGGCATATGTGCATGCTGGGAGTAGTAGTTTCACCACAGCTGGAATGTCATAGGCCGCTCATCCCTGATCTAATAACCTGGAACATGCTCGATTATTAGAGCCTTCCCTCAGTTCTCAGAGCTTGCTGCACTCCCGACAACCCATTGAAAATCCGGTTGTGTACCTTGTGGTTTTGGTGCCTTTTGTTACAAGTCAACAACTGTCATAATTGGAGGTTAGAAAACCACAGGTAAAAGTCAACTGTCTGAACACATTGTCTGAGACGTAACGACAGCCACAGGCCCAACAGAGTTCTCCGTGACATAGTCTACGGCTTCCACTCACTGGTTCTTCTGCATTCAGTTTCAGGAGTAACGGAAACTTTTCAGGCCCTTCACAGACGAATAACTGGTCATTCTGGTGTTACTGGTCAGACATCTGATATCTATAGATCATTAAGGGTGTATTCACACATGCCAGTTCCGTCAGCCGAACATTTCTGACTCCTTCAACCTAGAAGAGCCAGTTTCTTCTATAAAAGGGAGCGAGTTTTATTACCTCAAGTTGGGAGCCACCATTGTCAGTGAGGAAACGGCAGAGCAAATCAGCAATAATCTAGGAGTAATTATGCAAGGGTTTAATTTCCCTGCAGCGCCACCACAGGTGAAAAGAGGTATTACACCGTGCACCCCTGAAATCAGCTGTCTGTGTATCAACTGGACATGGACCATCCTTAATAAACAAAGTCCTGGTCATGTTTGGAAATTACTTTTCTAGACCCTTAGGCCCCATTCACACGACCGTGTGAATGGGACCGTATCTATTCTGCAATATTGCGGAATAGTTGTGGTCCCATTCACCTCTATGGAGCGGGGAGCTAGCTCCGTGCCGCGGCTCTGATAAAGCATGTCCTTCATGCAGACCCGCAATAATACGGCCGTCTGAATGAGGCCTTAACGTCATGAAGCTATTTTTTATGAATCCATAACCATGGATGGCGCTGTAGCCACTAGTGCTACACATAAGGCCTCATGCACACGAACGTATATTCTTTCCATGTTCGTTCTGTTTTTTTCTTGTGGACCATATCTGGAATCATTCAATTCAATGGGTCCGCAAAAAAACAAATCACAACAGAAGTTACTCCGTGCGCATTCCATTTCACGAAAATATAGATCATCTCCTATTATTGTCCACATTACAGACAAGGATAGGACTGTCCTATTAGGGGCCAGCTGTTCCATTCTGCAAAATACGGAATGCACACGGACGTCATCCATATTTTTTGTGGAACCGTGTTCTGCGCACTGCAAAATACATACGGTTGTGTGCATGAGCCCTAATCCTGGAAAAATTAAAAATCCACAATACAATAATGGCACAAAAAGTTTACAACGGTGGAGACTAAGGTAAGTTCAATGCGATGTTCCACAGACACAGGACCACACGGCCACTATCCTAATACACAGCTGCAGCAGCAAGACAAAGGGAAATATGGCCGGGGAATTACCTCAACACGTCTGAACACTGAACCTCGAGATTTGCAAAACGTATGGTCTTATCTGTCTGGCAAAAAAATTACCTAACTTTTCAAAGCTAAAAATATTTCTATTTTTGAAACTGTGAGAGTGACTAAAGACATCGCAATAAAAGAGACAGAAGATGTCAGGGGGTCCACGGAACCCACTAAATGAGGGTCAAAAGCTGATGCTCAGTTCATATGTACCCGCATTGCTGAGAAAAATGAGTCTGAATAAATGCAAAGGAGGTTCTGGGAGCAACGGGGACACTGCCATTACTCTTAGAGGCTCAGCTCCCTCTGCAACTGCTGTACCCTCTCCACTTTGATTGACAGGACCAGGTGTGATCACGTTTACCCTGCTTGGTCCTGTCAATCAAAGTGCAGAGGGTGCAGAAGGTGCAGAGAGAGCAGAGCCTCTAGGTGTAATGGTAACGCCCCCGTTGCTTCTAGAGGCTCATTTGCATATATAAAAACATCATTTTTCTCAGCAATGCGGGCACATATGAACATGGGACCAACACAGATGCCTTCAGCTGCCAAGTGCACCGATAATCACACTTCCCTATGCTGCTTTATCATAAAGCATCAGTCATATGGAATAATCCTTGTGAGTATTCCTCATCTATTCCAAGTAGCCTAATATTCCATTCTGCTGGACACCTTTATTCCATCGTCCGACCCTTTGCCTACTCTATCACTCTATCTGCTGCCGGCCCTGTTTGTGCTGCAAATCCCGTGCCTGCGCCGTGCGGCCTTCATTCGGCGCAGGCGCAGTGAGTGCCGCTGGCTGCCGGGCTCCCAGCTTCTTCACTGCGCCTGCGCCGCCTTCTCTTCCGGGTAGGCACAGTGAGGAAGCCGGGAGCCCTGCAGCCAGCGGCACTCACTGCACCTGAGCCAAATGAAGGCCGCACGGCGCAGGCACGGGATTTGCAGCATGGACAGGCCCGGCAGCAGATAGAGCGAGCTGCCTGGCCCTGTCCATCACAAGCAAGGGGGCGTGAATAAAGGTAGGGAAACGGCGCTACTAGGTGCAGGGTTACTGCCCCTTGCACCTAGTAAGGTTCATTTGCATATCACAAAAGTTTATTTTTTTTACAAAAACGGGGACACCAGTAAGAAAATGATTAACAGATTGGGCATCAGGTGACATTTGCACATTGCAAATGTCATCCTGTTTTATATGCCCAAAACTGGTGACAGAAACCCTTAAAAAGGTTCGCCATCACTGCTCTAAAGGAACAACTGTTAGCAAATGAGGCAGTGGAAAAATGGCCCAAGAATCATAGAAAAGGGTTTAGGCGGAAACCCTTCTGTCCTGTGTGGGGGGCCTGGTTTGATCCTTGCTATGGGGTCCTTACTTCTCTATGTATGCCACTGCTGCTGATCCCACTAAACAACGTGGAGGAATGAAGGGGCTGATAACGTAGAACAATAGTATGTTTCATATCAAATGTTCCCTGATCTGAAGCCTTTAAAGCGTTCAGGTATATATAACTCGTATAAAGCTTACGTCTATGTGATAAATTGTAAAACTGAAACTATCATTATATCTTTCAGTACAAAACAGATTTAGGCCGTGTTCAAACATGACTGAAAATAACTGAAAAATATGCTTCGGTTTTTGCTGCATCTCCGCAGCAAAAAAAACCCCCAAAAAACAAAAGTATTATATGTTTTTTTTTCGCAGTGGAAAAGACTCACCCTTTCAATTGCAAAGGGTGAAATCCGCAGGGTAATCCGCAGTATAAATTGACAGGCTGTGGATTTTAAATCCGCACTGCAGGCCAATTTACGTTGCTTTTTTGTACATTCTCATTCACTTTGCTGGTACAGTACGACGCTGCGGATTTGCCGGAAAAAAATCCATTACAAAAAATCCACAACTACTCGTGTGAACCAGGCCTTAGGGAGCGTGTTTCATAACAGAAAATCTAAATGTCTTTAGGCGGGATTTTTGTTCGTTTCCACACAAATCCGCTTCCAAAACTGCATGAGTTCCTTGCAGTTTTTCTGCAGAGCTCATCCTTGCATTAAAAAGGGTGAAATCTACACAAAAAAAAAAATGCACACGGCAAGTCAATTTCCGCACGGAACGAAAAAGCAAAGTCTACATGAGATTTGTCTAATCGCCTTCACTTTGCTGGTACTGTATTACACTGTGGGTTTTCCGCACAAGAATTCGCAACGTGTGCAGGTAGAATTAAAGGTCAAATGCGCTTATAAAAGTGCAGCAATCCCGCTGAAGAACACAGAGATCGCCTCTCAAGCCATGGCTGTTGACAGAGAGCAATAGATTGCACAAAAAGAGACTTTAGGTTTAGTGTCTTCTGAGGACACTCTAATTTGTACCCACCTAATACTCTGCACCTCAACTAAACAATCCAAGTAACAGAATTTAAAAAAAATATTGTATGATTGTCGACTATACATCATAAACACATACAAAAAGCAACACGTAAATTCTCCATTACTATAGTTTACGTTTCTGTTTCCATCTATTGAGACATCACCTGTCATTTTCCAGACTCCCAAATATTCAAAAATTTTCACCCATCAGTCCAACTTACCACAGGTTTAGGCTTGCTGATCTCCACTAGCTTGGCCAAGATGTCCTCATCCGAGAGTTGGCTGAAGATGTGGGCATCATAGGCCATTGAAATGGAGATTTCTTCCATCATCTTGGCGAGTCCAGTTAAAAGGAGGGCGTTCCTAGGACAGTTGCGAGGAGATTCCACCTGCTTGTCAGTGAGGGTCACAATAACAACACCCCCTGTCCTAACTTGGCTTTATAGGTCCTAACGTAGGGGAGGAGTCCAGTTTAACAAAATTGAGCTTTCAGTAAAGTGGAGTTTCACTTGTGCAGTGAATGAGCAGGTGGGTTTCTGGGAGGAGACACCGTTACCTGGATCCCATTCACAGACCGTGTATTGTCTACAAGACCTTTAATGGCTTGAGGGTCCTCAGTTTCAGGTTTGCAAGTGGAGGAAGAATATTCTCATCTGAATGGAAAGTCTTGAGGGAAGAAGTCAGTCGCACTGGTGTCATGTGTTACAGGATGACTATGGGGTGATAGCAGTAACCAGCACACAATTATAACACAAGGCATGAATCAGTCTCTTCAAGGCTGAGGAGTATTAGTGAAGGAGGGAGCTTAGGACCGTGAAAATATTCAAAAAATGCCTGGAAAGCCTGGGATTGCTACATCAGCTTGTTCTTTGCGCAGAATTTTTGTTCTAAGGAAAACAAGGTGGTAACCTCTGCAAAAAAAAAGTACCAAGATACTAAGAGTATAAGCAAAGCAAACAATCAACAGGTCATTGCCACTCGACATCCGAGATGATCGAAACACAAACTAACGCGTACAATTCAAAAATTGTCCGGGATGATTGAAAAACACAAACTAACACATACTGTCCAATTTTGTCCGAGATGATTAAAACACAAACTAAGGCATACAATCAAAAAATTTGTCCGAGATGATTAAAACACAAACTAAGGCATACAATCAAAAAATTTGTCCGAGATGACTGAAACACAAACAATCCAAAATTTGTCCTAGATGATCGAAACACAAACCTGACGCATAAAATACAAAAATTTGTTGTATTTCCCCAATTTTTTTTTACAATAAATGCATAAAAATTTTACATTTATTGGACAAAAAATTAAATTTTGCAGCACTGCTGGTCAGAATGTGATGGTGAAGGGACTGTAAGACGGAGGAGTTAAAAGAAGAAGGTTCTCCGAGGAGAAGGTGGACATCAACGTTCCTGGAGGTCCCCAAAAGCCACCCGACTCTTCTAACAAATAGCTCCAAAACTCTGAGGTTTCCTTAGTTTGCAGTACAAACAGGATGACATTTTCACTTTCTCTGCACGTTCATCCTTCTTGTGGTTTCCTCCGAAGGCGTTTTCCTGGAGATCAGGTCCAATATTTGCACAGAGGCATGATGATTGCTTGCATTTCAATGGGCTGCTAAAAAGGCAGCGAGGATAATAATGTACAGTGTAGCAGCAGCAGCAGTGGCGGTAATCTCCATAGTTTGTGCAGGCGGAGAACAGGAAGATATTCTGTTGCCATCCCGATAACACGGAGGCATTTAATAGGCTGAAAATGAAATATTTGATGACATCCTGGAGATTAGAGCGTTAACTGGTTGGGTGCTGGTTTCCAGCTGGAGCTGCTGCCTCGCCCTTGACAAGACTTGCACGGAGATCCTCGCTGACTGTTTAGTGACAAGCAGCGAGGACGGCGTTCGGGCTGAGACGTGTGGTGTAACCAGGATATAGCAAAAGCACAAAGCACCTGTCTGCTGGCCCTATCTCATTGGGAGAGGCTGCTCCCTCCCACAAGACGTGAGGTTCTGTCACTGCCAGCAGGGCTAGGAAAATGGGAAAATCCGGTCTCCGAGCCCTCGGAAAGATGATGTTCCCTCTTGCAGAGCCTGGCTATTCATGAGATGCACACCGGCAGCATGGCACCTGTTGCAGGAGACGTTGCCTCCTACTATTCCCCTCGGCCTGTCAGGGTGATGCCCAGCAACGAGCAGCTGGGGACACGGTCTTCACAAACAAGCAGGACCGACGGCATGTTATAAGCCCTTGGCTTGGTTAATGATAGAGAAAAATGGCATTCTGTGACCAAGGGCTGGGGGAGGGGAGAGAAGCACGTACTGATACAGATCACCATTTCCTTAAAGCTACAGCTCACAAAAAAAGAGAAGAGGAAAAGGGGGGGGGGGTTGACAGAGGTGAAATATTACAGAAGTCAGATGATGGCAGTCTATGATCGCAGTGTAATATTGTGCAGGGAATAGGAAAGAAAACGGCTCCGAGGTTCGGTTTAAATTTGAAGCTCCAGGAAGGTAAAGTGCATGAGACGAGGTGGAAGAGGTTTTATACAGATCAGAACGGTTTCCTCTGGAATAGTGCAGAACAAGAGAGATATAATACAGAATTATGTGGGGGATGTACAAAAAAATATCTATCTATCTATGTCTGTCTATCTATCGATCTGTCTGTCAGTCTGTCTGTGTCTATCTAATATCTATCTAATATCCATCTATCCAATATCAATCTATTGCATATCTAACTACTTACCTATTTATCTATCTCCCTCATATCTACCTCCTTATCTCATGTCTATCTATCCATCTCATGTCTATTTATCTCTATATATCCATCTCTCACATCTATCTACCTCTCTCTCTACTATCTGTATCTCTCTTTATCTCTATCTATCCATCTAATATCTATCCATCCATCTAATATACGTCCCTCTACTATCTATCTATCTATCTATCTATCTATCTATCTATCTATCTAATATCTATCTCCTATCAATCTATTGCATATCTAACTACCTACCTATTTATCCATCTATCTCATATATATATATATATACCTGTCTATCTTATATCTATCTGCTTATCTATCTCTCGCATATCAACCTCCTTATCTCATATCTATCTATCCATCTATCTAGCTTTCTCTATCTCTCTATATATATATCTATCTCTCACATCTATCTACCTCTCTCTATCTGTATCTCTCTTTTTCTATCTATTATCTATCTATCATCTATCTAATATCTATCTATCTAATATCTATCTATCTAATATCTATCTATCTATCTATCTATCTATTTATCTAATATCTATCTAATATCTATCTATTTATCTAATATCTATCTATCTAATATCTGTCCATCTAATTATCTATCTATCCATGGACCCGCTGAAGCACAATATTTCACCTCAGATGTAACACTCCAATAATACAGCTTCCAAGGAGCAGCCACTATATTTACCTCATTATTTTATATGGAAAAACATTTGTGTGATTCAGTGTAAAAACAAATGTGCAGAAACGTGCTCCGTATAACAACCATTGCACAGACGGATTGAGATGCTTACCAAACGGAGTACGGGTACGTTCACCCCTGCATTGGAGGCCCTGTTCAGATGCACGCAGCACAATAAATGAATAGGGTCTGTCTGGTGCCGGTGGTATCGTCTATACAACAGAAACCCGACGACAATATTAACAACCCCCCCCCCCCCAAAAAAAAAAAAAAAAAAAATTTAATCTGATATTAGACTTGATCCTTATTGGAAAAAAAAATATTATATCTGGGGCACAAAAAATGGGAACTTTCACGGGAGTGGCGTCAGATATTTTATGTTGTAACACAGAACAGCAAATCAAAAACTGTCTACAAGTGAAGTTTTGGGAAGAATTTCAAATGAATGAATGAAAAGCTTAGGATTTCAGAAAAACAGGATGCAGTGTTGTGCCTTGACATTCTGCCAGGGGTTTCTTTGAGGCTTGCAGAACTATTCTTGCCCTAAAAACGACAGAAACCTTGACAGAGTCCTGACAGACGCCATAAATGGGGTCGCGCTGGTGCGCCATTCATAATCATTAATATAACTAAACTCCACCATGCCAGTGGGAGCCAAGCCTTCGGCAATCTAATCAAAAAAACGCAAAAATCCAAAATTATGGTGTCCTGGATGTACACTGTAGCTCAGGGTGAAGCGGGGACAACCGGTTCTGCACAAATTTTGTCAAAACATTCTAGATCCATGTGAGGGGATCTTTCTTCTTTTAGGAATCCAACATACTGGTCGCGGTGTTCTTGCAACTGCCTTAGGCCTCCATTACACGACCATCTCCCAATAGTATGTCCATGATGGACAGTCAGTGTTTCATCCTGGACCACTGTCCCGTGATCCATCCGATATTTGATCCCATGTCCGGTGTGTCATCTGTTTTTCATGGACCATTGCTAGGATGAAATTACCGTTTCAGATGATCTTGTGAAAACCAAAAGCATCCCGTCTTGGGGGTTCGCATGAGTTTTCATGGTCCCAACAGACTATCAATGTGGCATGCAGGGATCTGTCAATCACGGGCATACTACCATGGTTGTCACCACAGACCCAGTGCCCGGGGAAAACAATAGAGGCGTGAATAGACACATTTAAAGATCAATAGATGCGATGAGCGGATCCGTGAAAGACCATGGAAAGCACACGTCCGGATTCTCTGACGTGTGAAAGTAGCCTTAGGTGCTGCGTTCACAATCAACCGTTAGGGCTTCCATTTCTCCCTGCTCCCGTTTATAGGAAGCAGCGAGAACGGAAAGGACGGAATTCCGGGGCAATAACTGAGGCCCAACGGAGCGCTAAAGGGACCCCATAAGACTATAATGGGGTCCGTTAGAGTTTCCGCTCAGAAGATGATTTTGACAGCGGAGACAAAAGTCCTGCGTGCACAACTTTTGTCTCCGCTTCAAAAATCATGCTTCCTGAGCGGAAACCTGTAACGGACCCCATTATAGTCTATGGGGTCCCTAGGCATCCGTTCGGGCTCAGTTATGTCCCAAATCCGTCCTTTCCGTTCTCCTGCTCCTATAACGGAGCAGGAGAACGGAAGCCCTAACGGTGATGTGAACGAGCCCTTAGTTGGGTTGTAGATGGCACAGTTTAAAGGGCGTATGGTCAGGAGCCGATGAAATGAATCAAATACTGGTGGAAATAATATTTTGTGCTGGATAGTTTTCCTACCCAGGGGTGCACCTAGCCTGAAAACTGAAAAGGCACCCCCCCCCCCAATGCCAATTTCTTAACCTTACCCATTCGCCACCATGTAAGCGGTCATTGCTCATGGCCCTAACGCTGCCCCCTTTCTGCCCCTACCTGGTGCTGCCTGAGGCGATCACCTCACCTGGCCTCATTGGTGGTGCACCCCTGTTCCTACCGCTTCATACACTGGCCCCGATTGTTATCCTTGCTACCAACGAAAATCGTTTTATTGATGTATGTGCCTTGCTGCATTTTCTCATACGGTATCCTGATTAATTGCTACAACTACTGCTCTAAATCGGTAATAGCTGGAGAAAATTTACAGATCCATTACGGCAGATGGAACTCGCGCCCATCAGGAGGAATCAATCATTTCAGTAATATACACCTACAGGTAATTATTAACGATCATCACTTCTGGTGAAACATTAACAATTGGCCTGAGATATACCGTGAAAATCATGGCCGTATGTTGTCAGGGCTGAAGTCATGAGCGACCACTACTGAGAACGTCTACTGAATCCGAATTTCTGCAAACGCCATAAAGAAACCTTAGGGTCCAGCTACACGGCGACATGTGTCACACAACACAAAAATACGTCAGACTTGTCTGCAACTTGCTGTGACTTCCACTAAAGTCAATGGGTGAAAAGCCGCCCGTGACTTTTGTGTCGCAGTATCTGGCGATATTGGTGGGCGCTGCAACCTTTTCACAGCACAGCGCCACACATTGGATAGTGGTTGTGGTTGGTATTGCAGCAGACACCTATTCACTGAGTCTAGGCCATGTGACCAATGTACGTGATGTCATCAATTAAGGAAGAGGCTTCGGAGCGCTATGGTCTCTTCCATTAGCTGATCAGTGTGACGTGTACCGGGAATCGAACCCCCACCGATCAGATACCGATAACCTATCCTGATAGAGATAGGTCATCAAATCATCAATATATGAGGCCAGTAAAATCCCTTCAAATGAAGACTGCCCAAACCTATAGGGGGTAGGATGAAAACGTCCCAAAAGTACCATGCTGTTGGAAAGATCTGGCACACCTTGGCACAAGTTAGGCTCTTTTCTCTTCCTTACACCATCACTTGGATAATTTACATTAGACGAGATTTTTTCCCCCAAAAAAACAGGCACATTTCGCAACTCAAAAAAAAAAAGCCACAACCCTAATTCTAGATATTTTTTTAGCAAGGCAAAAAAAAAATGTCTAAAACAGATAAGAAATTTTTTGGGGGCATTCCAACCTAGAATTCTGGTTCATTGACCCTAAGGGTTTGTTCACATTAGAGCCATATATTTCTCTTCTGCATTGTCAAGGGGAAGAACAATGGAATGACGCGAGACTGACTATAATGGTGGACTGCAGAGTTTCGGCCACCATTTTACGCTATTGCGCCCACTGTTACCACCCAGCCAATCTCTGACTAGGGTTGGTAACTGTTGTGGACCTGATTGGTCACATTTCATGAGTCTTGAAGGACTAGAAAGCAGAGACTGGCAGGGACCTGCGAAGCATAGGAACAGGAGCAGTGAGGCCGAATACTAATTTTGTTTTATTTATTTTTTAAGCTATTAACAAGTTTTGTGCTCCGACTACCTGTTTGAAGGGATGTCTCACGTCAGTAAGTGGCATTTATCATATAGAGAAAATTAATACAAGGCACTTACTAATGTATTGCGATTGTCCATATTGCTTCCTTTGCTGGCTGGATTCATTTTTCTATCAAATTATACACGGCTCATTTCCATGGTTACGACCACCCTGCAATACATCAGTGGTGGTCGTGCTTGCACACTATAGGAAAAAGCATCAGCCTCTCTGGTGGCCGGAACCATGGGAGCTCACATAGGCTAGTGCTTTTTCCTATAGTGTGCAAGCACAGCCACCACTGATGGATTGCAGGGTGGTTTGTAACCATGGAAATGAGCAGTGTATAATGTGATGGAAAAATGAATCCAGCCAGCAAAGGAAGCAATATGGACAATCACAATACATTAGTAAGTGCCTTGTAGTAACTTTCTCTACATGATAAATGCCATTTGCTGAAGTGAGACAACCCCTTTAACTTTCACATCAACTTTCTGTTTGTAGTCAGTTCTGTTCTTTATATAAATTTGGCTTCCACTTCGCTCTGCAGCCATCACTGTGGTTGTCCCTTCAATCATAAAAATACACGAGATGAGACGAGATAATGGTCCAGGTGTGTCGGCGGACAAAGGAGCACGCTGCACTATGAAACCCCTATACCTAACACAGCAGCGCAGCGTACAGAGAAGGATATGAAAGGGAACCTGGTACCCGCAGACAGTGCGATACAAATTGCCTTTGGAAATGCTAATGAGCTCAAATCGTACTGATATCCATAAGAAGGAACATGAAAGTACTTTCTTTTTTTCTTTACATATCAATGTTTCTTTGATATTGAAATCGCCAGGAGCGCTCGCACGATGCAGCATCACGTGGTCTGAGCAGAATCCTGAAAATACTCAATAGACTGTAAGCTCTTGTGGGCAGGGTCCTCTCCCCCTCTGTGCCAGTTTGTATTTGTATTTTTTATATTCTGTATGTGTAACCCCTCTTGTACAGAACCATGGAATTAATAATAATAATACTAGTCATGTGACGGAGGTAACGTACATGCTAATACTAGGCCTCAATGATCAGGTCACCTTTTTGCAATGAATCTTCAGCCGTATTGTGTCTGGTCTAAATATACATGAGACTGTACAGCTCTGCCCTCTAGGGGACGTCTGGAGAATGGCTTCCTCTGGGAGGAGTTTCAAAAATGTGCTCCTTTGGGTGATTTATATAGCTGGACCTATATGTTGCATCCTTAGCCCTATGCAGACATGTAATCCACATACGCATTGACTGTGTATTCACACATATGTGATTTAACATGATTTGATGTTAAATGGCGGAAGCACGCCCTATTTTTGTCCGTGTTTATGGTTCCCCTCACCCCCATTATAGTCTATGGGTCTCTGAAAAAACGTGGACACAACACGGGTGGCATCCTTGTTTCATGGATCATTGCTAGAAGATGCTCTGGAAATGAATTTTCAGCTGAGCAGTGTCCGTGACACACAGAAGGTAAAAAACCAATACACGGATCAAACATGGACCCTTCACGGATCATCTACTGATCATCTCTTCACTGATGTCACTGCAGATATGGACGTGTGAGTGAGGCCTTAGGCCTCATGCACATGAACGTATTTTCTTTCCATGTCCGTTCTGGGTTTTTTTTGCGGACCGTATGCGGAACCATTCATCTAAACGGGTCTGCAAAAAAAAACGGAAATTACATTCCGTTTCCATATTTCTGTTCCGCAAAAAAATAGAACATGTCCTATTATTGTCCGCAATACGGACAAGGATAGGACTGTTCTATTAGGGGTCAGCTGTTCCCTTCCGCAAAATACGGAATGCACACAGACGTCATCCGTATTTTTTGCAGATCCATTTTTTGCGGACCGCAAATGGGCCCTTAGGCTGGATCTTCTTGTAGTGGCTGCAGGGGGGTCATGGCCACAAGACTGCAGTGGTTTGCAGAGGTTTCTCAGCAAGTACAGATAAAGCACTCCACTTGTACTTGCTGAGAATCTGTGACGTTGGGGTAAACGGATGCAGTTTTTTGAGCGTTTCTCTGCTGTGCAAAACACTACGGCCTTGCAGCTCCTACATAGAAGGGTTCGTTCAAGTGCAATGGATTTGCTGCAAAAATATTCCACGTTACCAATTCCTTCATACTCCCATGATGACGCTTGACTGGTGTCTGGTGGTCTCTATTTACATAGTTTATTTATTTTTATTAATATTATATAATATTAATAAATATTATATTTTATATATATATTTTTTTACATTAATGGTCTCCAGCAACAACCCATCGAAACGTGACCACTGCAACCTTTGACTGGCTGCAGTGGTCCTGTGTCGACACAACATGCCATTTTGGAAGTCCAGATAACGAAGACCAGCGGGGACCAGGGGTGCAAGGTAAGTGTATCTTTTCAATTGTTTTTTTCATCCATAATTTTGGTGCAGATTTCTGTCTGCAGAATTTACAGCAGCGTCCTGTGGATTTGTTGCACGAGGAAACCTGTTACATGTGCACCTACCCTAAAGATGTCGGCATTATAGTGATTTGCTTTCCACACAGCTTCATTCTCTACCTCAAACCTAAGTTTCAAGGTGGGGCATAGCTGAAACCGGTGGCATAAAGGTCCAGGGATTTTTCCTTTTACATCTGTAGAAATAATTTACATATCTATTGACCCCCAATGATGAAAGGCCTCAGTACAGAGTCTCATGTATTACAGGATTCCTGCTGCTTGGGTTTCTACTAATTAAAAAAAGCATCCATAGACAATTACTGTATGTGACCGCTAATCTGCGTCCATGCAAATAAGCGTCACGGACTCTCATTCCTTGGAGCCATCTGCATGCAACGCGATTCAGGTTTAATATCCTAACGACACATAACGTATGGGGGCAGATTACTAATAACGCTGTAAAACCTATAAAAATAGCACCAACAGCTGAATATATATATATTTAATCTTTATTATTAAATACTTACTAGTAAAAAGACATGATAAAAAGCGAAGAATTGTCCGCAAAGAACAACTGGAGCTACGGTAAGTATAGTAGTGCCGCTGTCTTCTCTCTCGGACATGTGACATCACATTCATTGGTCCCGAGGCCTAGACGCAGCTCATCCCCATTAAAGTAAATGGGGCTGAGCTACAATACCAAGCACAGCCTCTACTAAAATGTACAGCACTGTGCTTGGTGAGCAGAGATAAAGCCGCAGCACTACAACGAGCACCAATGCCTTATCAAACAGCTGATTGGCGGGGGTCCCGGGTGTCGGACCCCCACTGATCAGATACTGATGAGCTATCCAGAGGATAGGTCATCAGTGGAAAAGTTTCAGAACACCCTTTTAAACAGCTGATCGGTGTGGGTGTCAGACCCCCATGATCTGATATTGGTGACCTCAAGATCTAAGTCCCGGAAAACACCTGTAACCATGTCCTTTGGTGCAAAGAGCTAGTGACCATCAACAGTACAATAAGCTATACAGAGACATACCAGGCCGGGTATTGTTTTGAAGGGGGCACCGTTTTTAACTGAACAGGGCCTGCCAATGGCCTAGACCACCTTCCAACTAGACCTAGGAGGTCATTTACTATGCTGAAATGCCTAAATTAGGCATATTTCAGGCTCAGATGGCAGCGCAGTGGTTAGTTGCGCCGCTATCTGCGACTTTTTCCTGCTCACGCAGGTCTAAAATTATGGGCGTGATGGGGGTAGGGAAGGGGACAGGCCAGTAGACCCGTCTCATTCATCATTTTCTACACCAGTAAATGGTCTAAATGTAAGACAGCAAGGAAGCTGTCTGACATTGAAAACTGGCGCTGGACGCACCTAAGTTATGGAGAGGCCGTTGCCTCTTCATAACTACGGCCGAACCACTGCCAGCGCAGGGGCTTTATTAAGACCGGCGTCTTAAATGCTGGTCTTAATACATGTGCCCTCAGGCTTTCAGCTTCTTCTATGAGAAGACCTTCCCCAGAGAGGTTTCACTGTTTCTATACCACACCAGGTTTGCCCAGAATCATAACTTGTGGACCCCCACTGATTGCAAGAACGGGCATCCCGCATCTCCCATTTGAATGGAGCTCTAGTTGCGCCTGCATGCGGTCCCTTCATTCAAGGTCGATGGGACCAACAAAGATAGCTGAGCGCCATACTTGGCTATCTCTGCCTGTCCCATGGAGATTGAGTGGAGCCATAATAGATATATGCAAACACCATTCAAATGTGGGTCATGGGATACCTGTTGGGGGAGGGTCCCATGGAGGTGTGCATGTGCAACCACTGCTCCATACAAATGGTGGACCCCTGTTCTCTTGTTCATTGTGGTCCAATTAGTGAGACCCCCAGCTCTGAGGTGATCAGGTATGATTCTGGAAAAATCCTTTTAAGTGACTTCTATGACTGAAAGATACATACATGTAACCAATGGAGCACTGGTACTGTAACATATGAAACCACCATAGTAATGTAAAAAACAATCCAGTACGACAGCCCTTGAAGCCGAATTTTTGGTAGTCGTGGAAAGACTCTCCATGATTTGCCATGTCCAAATTTCTTCCTCTACAACCCAGTAATTGACTTCCATTATAACTGGGTCCTATCCCAAACCAGGACTATCATGTATTCCCAGGATTAGTGTTGGTGGAATACCGGCCACCTGTGGTCACTGTGAAGAATCCGTTTTTGGTCCATATGTCTGTTTTTTGCTCTCCAGGTGTCATCCATGTTCCATGGACATTGCATAACTGAAAATAAATTCTTAGAGAATTTCCGTGAATAGTCTGTGAAACATGAATGGCGGCGGCATGCCCTATTTTTGTCCGTGATTACGGATCTCTCGTGGACACGATAGTCTATGGGTACATGAAAACCACGGACACAACATGCATGGCATCCATGTTTGGTCTGTGACTTTCATGGATTATTGCTGGAAGATGAATCACTGGCCATCTTGTCAAAGATTTCCTCCAGCAAACATAGAAAAAAATAAATAGCTATCAAAAACCAAAACAAAATTTTTTTTAAACTAAAATCTGAATTGTTTGACCTGCTGCGATACTGCTATGATAAAAATAACGAGACGACCCACGTACGAAATGAAGGACAGATTGTAATTTACATGTCCTGATTTACTGAGAACAGCCATCTGCAGAGAAGATTCTGCAACGCAGCTGATGACCCCCACGCCAAACTACAGTTTTTGCGGATCGGATATAGACCCATTTATTTCAATGGGGCCACAAAAGATGCAGACGGCATACCGATCCTCAGGATAGGTCATCGGTATCTGATTGGTGGTCCTCCTCAAACTGATGGAGATTGGACCCCCCCCACTGATCAAGTACCGATGACCTATCTTGATGATTTATCATCAATATAAAACACTTGGAAAACTCCTTTAATGTTAAGGGAGTTTGGTAAGAAATAAACAAAAACGACTGTCCAAAGCAGACCTTCTCATTAGGAAGAAGCAGAAAAAACCTTTATAAAGAGAATGGAGGTTTTTTAAGACCTGAACACCGTGTGGAGCCAGTCATTCCCACAATGCAGCAAGCACAGGACTCATCAGAAAAGGGGCTTCATCAGTAGGGCATTTGGGTCTGAAGCAATATTGTTGGATATATTTAAAAAGGTTGTCCCACAAAAAATATTATACAGTTTTCAAACCAGCCCCTGGATCTGAATACTTTTGTAATTGCATGTAATCAAAAATTTTGTATAGCCACTGAGTTATTCAGTGAAATGTATCTGTATAGCGCCACCTGCTGTTTGTTTTTTCCTTATTTCTTTGTCCTGCTCACTGAGAAGGCCGCACATGCTCAGTTCCAGCCTTCAACTGCCTCCTGAGCTGTGATAAGGAGAGCTGAGACACGCCCCTGAGCTGTGATAGGGAGAGCATGAACACGCCCCCTGAGCTGTGATAGGGAGAGCATGGACACGCCCTTTAGCTTCAGCAGAAAAGACACTCCCCTTGAGCTGTCAGCTTGAAAAAAATCTACAGAGCAATGAATGTGGAGATCTCTGGATCCATGTGAGGTACAGGGCTGGTTCTAGCTTTGTTAGAAAGAGATTGTCATGTACTAGATAATGTCTGATTTTCATTTTTTTTTTTTTACATTAATCATGACATAAGCCTTTAAGCCATGCATTTGTGAAAAATCTTACTCTCAGATGTCGATTATGAGACTTCTAACTGTAGAACAAAGATTTCAATCCGAGGATTTACCAGACCAACATCACGTGTAACGGTTCTCCGTTATCTGCTATCTCTTCCTGAGCGGAAGATCTCTGCTGTGACTTCTGCAGATGTCACCAATTCCCATGAAGACGTGCAGGTTTCTGAAGATGATTGCTTGTTTCCAAGCAGAAAACTGTAAATTGTATGGCTGCCAATATCTCCGTCCACATTTTACTAGAAGCAGAGTCTGACTTCACGGCTTATGAATGACCATTTCATGCCTAGCTGTTCATGTAATGCTCTTTAAGAGGAGGGATCTGAGCAATCGAAAGTGAAGAAATACATAGTCAATACAATCTCTGACCGAGACCTATGAATGGAGTGTATGACCGCATCCAAGCAGTGGAAAAAAAAATAAGGATTTAGATTTAAAGGGGTTTTCTCACCCCAGCAAAGTGATGGTGGGTACACCGCGCATGAGTGGCTGCCCTACATTCATTCCTATGGCAGCGCCACAAATAACTGAATGCCGCGCTCAGCTATTTTCAGCAGTCCGATTGAAATGAAGGAAAAATGCACCGCCGCTTCATTCACTTCTCTGGGGCTGAAGGAAATAGTCGAGCCAGCGGCTATCTTCTGCGCTCGCATAGGAATGAATGGAGGACGGCCGCGCCTGCGCGGTGCACCCACCATCATTTTGCTGGCTCCGTTTTAAGAATAGGTGCAGTTACAGAGGTAGGACCCTAGCAATATGCCCCCAATGTCTGAGGTGATCGGCGATATCAGTGATCTGATATTGATGACCTACCCTAAGGATAGGTTATCAATATGGAAAACCGGATGGTCATGCACATTCAATAGCTGGCTCCCCACACACATGCAGGTTTGGTTGGGCAGAGCGATGGGGGTAGAGATAAGAATGGTAGCAGGACAGCTTTGGCTTATCTTCTGGAAGTACTTGATTGAAATAAATTCAGTTCGCCCTATCCTTCTCTCCCCCAATCTCAGGGGAAAAGCCGAAAGCTTCCCATACACATTAGAAGGTATGTGAGAATGACAGATTCAACACCCATACTCTACTACATACGGGGTGGGGGTGGGTGGCTTTACAAACCGAATTATAATGGGTAATCTATGAACAGATAATGGAGGGTGCTGCCCAAAGGCCACAGCGGACTCTCTTCTACCTTTGATCCCAGCCAGATTCTACCATGTTCTCTGATAGAAGTGGCACCCCCACCTATTAGACATTTAGTGTATATCCCAGGGTTATATCATAAACATCCTTTATTGAAATACCCCTTTAAGATATGCTGTCAGTCAATATGGAGCCATTGGCCATGCACCTTCAGTCAGTCCGCCATGTCATGAGGCAGCTATAGTTCAAAACCCATCACAAGGGTCCGATCCTTCCTTTTATTATGATGGTCAAGAGATCTGACGACATATTAGAAAATCTGTTTCATCAGCAAGCCTTTCTGATCTCCTCCATACATAGGCCTGGCTGATGTCATGTCCGCAGCTCACAGATCACAGCTGCTTTTTACAAAAAAATAGTAAATTCTGACAATGGGCCCAAAGAATCAGGGCTCATGCACAAGACCGTATGTATTTTGTGGTCCGCAAAAAATACGGATGATGTCCGTGTGCATTCTGTATTTTGCAGAACAGCTGGCCCCCAATAGGGACAATAATAGGACATGTTCTATCACTTTGTGGAATAGACATACGGAAACGGAAGGCACATGGAGTAACTTCCGTTTTTTGTGTGGACCCATTGAAATTAATGGTTCTGCATATGGTCCGCAAAAAAAAAAAAATGGAACGGACACGGAAAGAAAATACATTTGTGTGCATGAGCCCTAAGAATGTCTTCTCCAAGTGGTGGGGCCAGCCATCATGGAATATCAGCTAGGACCAGCGACAGGAGTTCCATATTGGATTTTATTTTTTCCCACAAATTAAAACAAATAAGCGTAATACTAAGTATAATACAGAACAATAATATTAATACAGAACGTCTCAATACATACTCTGTTAAAGGGGTTTTCCAAGCTCTTGGTATTGATGGGTAGGGGGCCGACACGATCAGCTGAGGACAGGTCATCAATATCAAAAGCCAAGAAAACCCCACAAACCAAAACCACAACTAAAGAAAAAAACAAAAAAAAAACAACATTGCTCAAAAGGAAGATCCTCGCTCTTTACCTTGATGTTACAGGCCTGCTCCATCAGTCTCCGGGCATTCTCCTCAGCCCTGTAACGTTTTGGCAGCTGGACCCGGAAAAACTTTAATGCCCCTTCAAAATCCGCTTGGAGGAGGTCTTCCTTGGAAGTCTATAAAAAAAAAAAGGTACATAAGACTATTAATTTTACATTTGCCAACGCAGAAAATAAGAACTATCGGTATCAGTATTTGACTGGGGTCTCCTAATTTCATTCAGATGGATGGTACACATCACTCTGCACTGATAAGTTCCAGTTTGCATCCGTATGCTGCGGTATATCGACAGAAAATATAACCCTGACACAAAAAACTGATGTTTTATTTGGATTTTATTGTTCAGATCACAATCTTCAGTTCTCAATTAGTGTAGGTCATACTGTTAAGATTGTACTTTGTATGGCATGACTGTGTGCATGTAAGGGTCCATTCAGACCTCTGCAACTGTTTTGCGATCCACAAATTGCGGATCTGCAAAACACGGCCATGTGTGATACTAATGCCTATTCCTGTCCACGATTGCAGGCAAGAATAGGACATGCTCTATCTTTTTTGGGGGGACTGTGGTACTACGGAGTGTGGCCCCACTGAAATGAATGGGTCCGCACCCGTTCCGCAAAATTGCAGAACAGATGCAGACCCTGAACTACAGACGTCTGATTGAACCTTATTGGTACACACTAACATTAGCTGCACTTCCAGGACCTTTTCCATGCCACCATAAAATGTTATTTTAATAGGATTCAGCAAGAAAAACGAGTTAGTTTTTTCATTTACTTTCTGTTGTGGAAGATTCTTTTTATTTCATTATAATGGCACCCCTTGGTGTTTAGTTTGTATAGTAATGTGCACGACCACCTCCTGAGGTGGTCACACATGCTCTGTTCCATCCTTCAACTGCTCCCAGATGGCTCTACTGTTAGAAGCTGTGAGAGTTACCGCCATAATGATACGTTCCCTGAAGAGTAATAGGGAAAGAGCTGCAGCAGACAGGACACTCTCCTGAGTAAGAACATGCCCCCTAAACTGCCAGCCTGAAGAGAACCTAGTACAGCAACTGGAGCAATGTGTGTGGAGATCTCTGGATCCATGTGAGGTACAGGGCTGGTTCTAGCTTTGTTAGAAAGAGATTGCCATGTACTGTATGTCGGAGTGTCATTTTTTACATTAGTCATGGGATAACCCTCTTCATGCTTAAAGGGGTATTCCCACTGGCTATTAGGCCAAACAATATGTTGAGACTTTCCGTTCTGTACGGGAAACTTTTCAGTAGTCATCTCATTATCATCACGGACAGGATTACAATGACCTCTGTATAGCTAACACAGGATCCACCATTCACAATAGGTGATATTACAGCTTATCTACTCCCTCCTGACCTCTGCACAGGTCACCAAGAATGCCTAGAAAAAGTCAAAGAGGTCCGTTCCGGTCCGTTGCGTCTATGGCCCAATTGGCTGCTCTCAAAGAACAATATTCTGCTCCCAGTGATTTTGATTTTCTTCTAGTAACTTACATCGCAACCATCTTAAAGGGGTTGGGGCATCTCATACATTGGTGGCACATTGCTAGGATATGCCATCAATATCTAATAGGTGCGGGTCTACAACGGAGACAGCAAAGTGAAGCATGCGCGACTGCCCTCCATTCATTACTATGGGAGTGACAAAGATAGCCAAGCAGCGCGCTTAACTATTTTGGGAAGTCCCATATAAAAGAATGGGAAGTGGCCACAGCTCCATTCACTTTTATGGGGCTGACGGAAATATATACTTTCGATTTTCAGCACTCCCATAGAAATTAATGGAGTGTGGCTCCAAATGCGCGGTCCGTTCTCCTTCACTTAGCGGACTGCATTCTAGAGATAGGTGTGGGACCCGCACCTATAAGACATTGGTGGCATATCCTAGCGATATGACCCCAATGTGTGAGATAGGCTAACCCCTTTAAATGTCACTTACGCAGTTAAAGGGGTTTTCGTTCAAACGAAACATATCAGTCCTAGAAGCAGCTGTCTCTGGCTATACATGTTCCCTGCAGTGGCCAAATACATGGCTGTACATACAGTATAATGCACAAAGGAATCGGGCATTGCCTGGAAATGAGGTAACTGGTAACACCCAGCTGTACTTTTACGGCAGACTGCTGGCAAGTCACTTGTTACTTCTAGAAGGAATAATAGAGGAACGGCACAACATGGAGTCATAAGAATAGATGCTACAGAATTGTTATTACACGGGGGATACAAGTAGTTACTACAAAAGACATGTCAGGAGAGGCGACGGGTCATCTTGAAGTATACAATAATTGTGCACTGTCACAAAACAGATCTTGGGTTTAAAACGTCTCTTTCCAAAATGTAATTTTCCGGACGTTCAGTATCCGGTTCGACCTTCTTTACTTTGCGGCTGTGCATATATTTACCATGTCTGTGAATTCTGACAAAAACGTTCTAGAGAATAAGATTCTGAAGAGAGAGTTTCCAGGATCCTAGGATGTTTGTATTGTTTTTAGTCATTTTAAGGCTGCATTCACATGACCGCGTGACAACCGCGCCCGTTTTGTGGACCGCAAACCGTGGACATTGGCCATGTGCACCCCACCTCGCAGCGCGGACCCACTGACTTCAATGGGTCCGAGATCCACAAGATGCAGCCTATCAGGGCCGGCCTTAGGGTAGATGGCAACCTGTGCGAAACTTTCTCTCGGCGCCCCCCTCCCCGAGTGACAGTACTAACATCATACAGTATAGAGCTATAAATACAGTGCAGAGATATATAGAGTGATATAGGTAGGTAGAGTAAGACAGTATATATATATATATATATATATATGTATTTATAGCTCTCTATACTGTTCTATATCACACTATATATCTCTGCACTGTATTTATAGCTTTCTATATTGAAATGTAACCTAATACAGCGCCTCATACCTCTTACATCCAGTGACGTCTCCTCTAATATAGATCTTCACTTTTCTCATCTTCTCCTTTCAGACCAGACGCCATTTTTCAGCCATTTCTCATCTCTGCAGTTTGACAAAAAAAAAAATCTTAGTTTACACAGTGTCCTAAAATAACTGCGCCCAGCAAATAGTGTTCCGTAATAGTGCGCCCAGTAATATAGTAAACATAACGCTCCCCAGAAATAACTGCGCTGATACTGTGCCAGGGTGCCCCCACAGTAATAGTGCCCCCACAGTAATAGTGCCCCCCACAGTAATAGTGCCCCCCACAAGTCCCAACTAATAATTCTCTGCCAGAGTGCACTTGTTAGTAATAGTGCCCCCAACAGTACTAATGTCCCCACTGTGCCCCAGAAGTAATAATGCTTCCAATGTGCCAGTAAGAAGTGCCCCCCAATAATGTGCCAGAGGTTCCCCCCATTGATTCCTCCCCAAAATCATGTGCCAGTAAAAAGTGTCCCACCCCCATAGATGCCCCCCAAATTATGTGCCAGTAAGAAATGCCCCAGTGCCCCCATGTGCCAGTAAAAATGCCCCCAGTGCCCCCCGTGTGCCAGTAAAAATGCCCCCAGTGCCAGTAAAATGCCCCCAGTGCCCGCATGTGCCAGTAAAATGCCACTATGTGCCAGTAAAAATGCCCCCAGTGCCCCCTTGTGCCAGTAAAAATGCCCCCAGTGCCAGTACAATGCTCCCATGTGCCAATAAAAATGCCCCCAGTGCCCCCTTGTGCCAGTACAAATGCCCCCAGTGCCAGTAAAATGCCCCCAGTGCCAGTAAAATGCCCCCAGTGCCCCATGTGCCAGTAAAAATGCCCCAGTTCCAGTAAAATGCTCCCATGTGCCAATAAAAATGCCCCCAGTGCCCCCCTTGTGCCAGTAAAATGCCCCCAGTGCCAGTAAAATGCCCCCAGTGCCCCCATGTGCCAGTAAAATGCCACTATGTGCCAGTAAAAATGCCCCCAGTGCCCCCTTGTGCCAGTAAAAGTGCCCCCAGTGCCAGTAAAATACCCCCAGTGCCAGTAAAATGCCCCCAGTGCCCCCATGTGCCAGTAAAAAATGCCCCAGTGCCAGTAAAATGCTCCCATGTGCCAATAAAAATGCCCCCAGTGCCCCCCTTGTACCAGTAAAATGCCCCCAGTGCCAGTAAAATGCCCCCAGTGCCCCCATGTGCCAGTAAAATGCCACTATGTGCCAGTAAAAATGCCCCCAGTGCCCCCTTGTGCCAGTAAAAATGCCCCCAGTGCCCCCTTGTGCCAGTAAAAGTGCCCCAGTGCCAGTAAAATGCCCCCAGTGCCAGTAAAAATGCCCCAGTGCCCCCATGTGCCAGTAAAAATGCCCCAGTGCCAGTAAAATGCTCCCATGTGCCAATAAAAATGCCCCCAGTGCCCCCTTGTGCCAGTAAAATACCCCCAGTGCCCCCATGTGCCAGTAAAAATGCCCCCAGTGCCCCCTTGTGCCAGTAAAAGTGCCCCCAGTGCCCCCATGTGCCAGTAAAAATGCCCCCAGTGCCCCCTTGTGCCAGTAAAAATGCCCCCAGTGCCCCCCTTGTGCCAGTAAAAGTGCCCCCAGTGCCCCCATGTGCCAGTAAAAGTGCCCCCAGTGCCCCCATGTGCCAGTAAAATGCCCCCATAAAAAAAAATAAACACTTACTTACCTCCATGGAGCCGGCAGCGATGCGATGCAGGCCTCTTCCGGCCTGTGTCCCGCGCTGTACGGCTCAGGCGGCGCGATGACGTCATCGCGCCGCCTGAGCTGGCCTCTGATAGGCTGCAGGCCTAGGGCCTGCAGCCTATCAGAGGAACGGGCAGGGGAGACGCCTCTCCCTCTCCTGCCCCGCATCTCCAAAGGCGGACTATGGAGATGAGCGCTTCCACAAGGGAAGCGCTCATCTCCCTCTGCCCCACCGCTGCCCCCAACTGTGCGGCACTTGCAGGGCACGGCCGGGCCATTAAGGGGGCGCTCTGGCAGGGCGCCCCCTTAAGTGGCCGGGAGTGAAGCGCCCTGTGCAACCGCACGGGTCGCACACCCCAAAGGCCGGCCCTGCAGCCTATCATAGGACATGTCCAGTGGCATACGTAGAGAAGTAAGGGCCCCATAGCAAGGATCAAACCGGGCCCCCCACACAGGACAGAAGGGTTTCCACCTAAACCCTTTCAATGACCCTTGAGACATTTTTCCACTGTCTCATTTGCTAAAAGTTGTTCCTTTAGAGGGTAGAGTCCTGACCAAGTTTTCACCTCCAGTAGAAGAGATAATCCCAACTAAGACTGGGCCCCTCTTGCCGTGGGCCCCATAGCAGTCGCATGGTCTGCCGCTATGGTAGTTACGCCCCTGGACACGTCCAATCTTTTGAGGCGCAGAAGCACAGACCCAGAATCACACAGAAGCCCTTCTGTGTGCTTCCGGGCCTGTGCCTCTGCGTGCCCATCTTTGGCCGCACCATGCGAATCACAGACACATTGAAGTCAATGGGTCCGCAGCACGCCAGTGTTTTGCGGATCCACAAAAAGAACACAGCTGTCATATGAATCCGGCCTAACCTCAGTAATGTCATAGGATTGAACGGGTAAGATGCAGGAAGCACAGGCCACGGCTGGCCTCTGGATTGATTGTGAGAAATAACATCTGTAGTAAAAGTAAGCTCACTGGGCAACTTTAGGTATCGGCTTGTCAGGGTGTTTTTCTTTTATGAGCTTTCCAGAGGGGTAATGGAGAATTTCGACTTCCCATCCACATGGTATATAAGTACACGGCGAGTTATTGAGGCACGGTGATGTTCAAATCGCCTGGCAAAATGCTCTTGACGTAGACCACAAACCTATCTGTAGACGTTTATGCATCCAGCGTTTGCCAAAGTTGTGACTTCATGGTGCAAGTTTGGGTAAAATGCGCTAGCATACTACAGTCTGGTATGCAAAGAGTCTAATGTTGTCTTATTTGAAAAATGTCAGTACGACCCATCCCCAGTATTAAAGGTACGATGGAAACTCAGACCATCCTCAAAAGACAGACTTTATAACCCCTTCCCTGACTCGCTAAGCCGCGCCCCAACCCGGTTAGGCCACACCCCCTCTCAATCCACAGCCGGCAGGGATTTAAAAAATGAAGGCACAATCAACTTCATGTCAGCTGCGGGGATGACGTTCTTCTGCAGCTCACGCTCCGACAGCACAATGCAAAAGGACATCCCCGCGTGCGTCCGTCCAGGCCCTGCGGAGAGGATAGGGAGTCTGACAGCCAGAAACTGGACCTCTGGCCACCCTAATTAAAGGGCATCTGTCAGCAGATTTTTTTCATATGACACTGGCTGACCTGTTACATGTGCACTTGGCAGCTGAAGGTATCTGTGTTGGTCCCATGTTCATATGTGTCCACATTGCTGAGAAAAATGAAGTTTTAATATATGCACATTAGCCTGTAGGAGCAATGGGGGCGTTACCGTTACACCTAGAGGCTCAGCTCTCTCTGCAACTGCCGCGCCCTCTCCACTCTGATAGAGCGGGCCAGGCAATGAAAACATCATATCTGGCCCTGTCAATCAAAGTGCGGAGGGTGCGGCAGTTTCAGAGAGCGCTAAGCCTCTGGGTGTAATGGCAACACCCCCGTTGCTCCTAGAGGCTCATTTGCATATATAAACATCATTTTTCTCAGCAATGCAGGCACATATGAACATGGGACCAACACACAACATGTCTTCAGCTGCCAAGTGCACATGTAACAGGTCAGCCAGTGTCATAGGTACAAAACTGCTGACAGATGCTTTAAGGTGTCAGTCCCATGTTCATATGTATCTGCATTGCTGAGAAAAATGATGTTTTAATATATGTAAATGAGCCTTTTATTAGCGTTACTCCTAGAAGCTCAACTCTCTCTGAAACAGCCATGCTCTCTTCAGGCCTGGTCCTGTCAATTAATTAAAGTGGAGAGGGCGCGGCAGTTGCAGAGAGAGCAGAGCCTCTAAGTGTAATGGTAACGCCCCCGTTGCTCCTAGAGGCTCATTTGCATCATGTATTAAAACATCACTTTTCTCAGCAATGCGGACACTAAACTGAATGGGGTCACAACAAGACTCTCAAGTTGCTGCATCCCTGGAACAGCAAAAAATCCAGCAATTTTGGATTCTGGATTCACAGTAACTTGCAGTTCAATGACTGAACTGCCACACAGTGCGATAGGTGTGGCGGCCTAGTTCGCCATGTAGCCCCAGCGTAAAATGCTCGATTGCTGTTTTATTATATCTTTTATGTGTGTCTAAAAATTATTATGCCCATATTAGAACATTAGGCGCAAAACGGGAAATGAACATATATGGTTTTGCTTTTCTTAAATGCATCTTTCTAGAGAATGCTGGGTAGGCCCGATAGCATGGACTGTATGAGACAGAATTGGAATCAAATCAGGCAAAACCTAGCTCGGCAGAGTTGTGCCAGCTGCTATAACACACCAGCTGCCGCCAAACATAGGTGTCATTAAGGACAGCTCTTGTCCTCAGAAACCCATCCGAGGCCCATGATGTGGGAATCTCTGCGTTCGCATAGGAATGACAGCCACGAATGATTGAAGGACGTCAGGGCCACTCAGGATGCTCTCTCCTTCTGGTTCTTCTGGCTAGGACAGCCCACTGAGCACCAAGTGAGACTTAATACGCAGATATCGTGAATACTGGATTCTTATCTAATATTCCATATCTCGAGCCCCCCCCTAAGACCTTCTTGACCCTCCACAGACATAACTTAAAGGAGGAAACGTGCCATAGATCAGATACCGGCCACAGTGCAACAGTTGGGGAGGACAGACGGTTGACAGGGCTGGGTCACGGGTTTTGCAGGCAGGAGACAAGCCTGGCGACATACAACAAAAGTCATGCAGAATAAAAAATAAAAAAAAAAAACATGCAGATCCTGCAAAAAATAAAAATAAAAAAATGAAGATGCAACAAGTCTCTCACCGCCAGAAGTCGGGGTACAAACAATCGATGCCCCATGCCCAGAAGCTCCAGGACACGACTGGCGTACTCGTTGACAAAGTTGCTCTTCTCATCCTGAACGTCCTGGGACTTTTTGACGGGAGGGGAAAGCTTGGGGGCTGGTGAGGCGAAAGAAGGAATCCTTTCCTCCATGAGTGGGGAGATCCTTAAGGAAAACCCCTTAGATTAACGAAGGCTAGCAAGTGAAATGGTGCGATACGGAAAGTGCCGGGCATCTAGAAGATGGTGATGCCACTCTCTGCCTCAATGCACATGGAAGTATCCTTAGGAGGAAGACCACCAGACATCCATTACGTAGCATAACATAGGTGTAGCTAGAAATGCCATTGAGGCGTGATTCATCTAGAAAGAAAAAACTGTGGCGACTGAGAGAGGGCAGACGGATGGGATGGACCGCCAGGTGGATGCAGGGGGGAGACCAGGGCCCGGCTTCTGTATGTGTGTGCCTGGCTGGAGCTGCAGGAGCGAGCGATGAGATCACTGCATCCACAGCCGCTGCTGCTACAGCCTCTCATCATGAATCAGTAATGAAGGAGGGAGTACAGGGGAGGTGAATGAGCATGGAAGGAGGGAGGATGCCTCCAAAGGATGCTGTAATCATAAACCAATAGAAACCCCCCTATGCCTCATCACCCCCCACCCTGTTCTCTAACTCCCCGGTCTTCGCTCATCCCAGCCCTCTCCTCTTATTTTCATCCCAGAGTGATTGACACAGAATTATTTTATCGGATGCATTATTTGCACATTTAAATTTTACTGAAAAAAATGAAAACAGAAAAAATTCTGCAGTGCACAATGTGCAGTGACTTACAGAGCAGCTTTATAGAAAACATACCGGTATATACTGCACTGGGGTTGTTTACGCCTGTGATAATGGCTTTATCATTAGAGGATTCAGGTTTGGGTGGGGAGCTGGAGGCGCGAGGTATATCCCTGACACAGACATGGCATCAAAGTGTAAAATAATACAAGGGCTCCCTCTAGTGGCATACTAAGCAATGCCGGAAGCGGGTCCAAAACACACAAGACATACAAAGCTTTCCATTAGGTCCAATTCACGCGACCATATTTTCAGTCTGCATCCGATTCTCATTTTTTGCAGATCGGATGTGGACCCAGTCATTTCAATGGGGCCGCAAAAGATGTGGAAGCACTCCGTGTGCTGTTAAGCATCCATATGTCCGTTCTGCGACCCCACAAAAAAATAGAACATGTCCTACTTCTTCTACATTTTGCAGACAAGAACAGGTTTTGTTACAATGAGTCCCCCCAAAAAAACGAATGCAACATGGATGTCATCCATACAGCAAAATACATACGGCTGTGGGAGTGCACCCTTAGGGCTCATGCACAAACACATTTTGTTTCCGTGTCTGTTCCTTATTTTTTTTTTGCGCCCCGTATGCGGAACCATTCACTTCAATGGGGCTGCAAAAAAATGGAAATGACTACATGTCCTATTATTGTCCACATTACGGAAAAGGATAGGACTGTTCTATTAGGGGCCAGCTGTTCCGTTCCGCAAAATAAAAAATGCCCACGGACGTCATCCGTATTTTTTGTGGACCACAAAATACATACGGTCATGTGCCCTTAGGGTCCATTCACAAGTCAGCATTTGTGCACATCCTGGAAAACGGTCAGTTTTTTGCGGATCCGTTGTTCCGCAAAAAACTCCAGGACATCCGTTCCATTTTTTCCGTAAAAAACGGAAAGGATGTATCTATATGTCATCCGTTTTTTTGCGGATCCGCAAAAAACGGAAGGATGAATAACATCTGTATCTTTTCTTTTTTTTTCTCCCCTCCTGGAACGGAATCCGCAAAATACGGATGACATGCGGATGCCTTTCCGCATGTCTTCTGCATTTTTTTGCGGATCCATAGACTTTCATTGTGCTACGGACCGCAATTCGGGAGAAAAGTAGGACAGGAGGACTTCTTTATGCGGACAGTCGGAACGGACACACGGATGCGGACACCACACGGTGTACTGTCCGCATTTTTTCGGGACCCATTGAAATGAATGGATCCGCATCCTATCCGCAATTGCGGAAACGGATGTGGAAAGGATGCGGACACATTATACGGACGTGTGAATGAGGCCTTATACTGTTTCACATTAGTTTCCACTCTTTTAGGTGTTACGAATACTGATAAAATGCTTACTGTGTGAAATTGGCCTTAGGTGCGTATTAAATACGGATTTTCGAGTGGAAAATTTTCAAAATTTCATGTAGACAGTGCGGAAACTTAATACACAGAAACAGACCTACAGTACGGATTCTGAGATAAACACAGCAGGTCAACTGTTAGTGCAGATTTTGAGTGCAGATTTCACCCTTAAAATCTGCGGCAAATCAGTGTCAAAATCAGTAAGCAGCACCTGCAGAAACACAGTGACATTGGCACGGACTACACTGCTGTGTGTACATACCCTTAGGGCGTATTCAGATGGTGCTACCGGGTGTCGTTAAAATGGCATCAGAAAAAAACACGGAAGTGGTTTTACAAGCGAAATGTGTTTATCTGTAAAAACCCTTAGGGCTCATGCGTACGACCGTATGTATTTTGCGGTCTGCAAAACACACATCCGGACAAAAGAAAAACAACAGATGAAATCCACGTGACGTCCACGTGCATCCGTTTTTTGTTTTGCAGATCCATTGTAAAAATGCCTGTCCTTGTCCGCAAAACAGACGACAATAGGACACAAATTCTATTTTTTATCTTTATTTTTTGCAAAACAGACATGCGGACATGGAATGCACACGGAGTCACGGCGCTAGTTTTGTGGACCGCATTTAAATGGGTCTGCAATCCGCAAGATGCAGCCAAAGATAGGACACGTCCTATCTTTTGTGGGGCAGAGGCACAGATCGGGAAGTGAACGGAAACACAAGCCCTTCAGTTTGCTTCTGGGTCCTTGCCTCTGCACCACAAAAGATTGGACATGTCCTATCTTTGGCTGCATCTTGCGAATCACAGACCCACTGAAGTCAATGGGTCTGCAACGTGATGTGGGGTGCAAACGACCGGTGCCTGTGTTTTGCGAATTCGCAAAACAGGCACGGCAGTTCTACGGTCGTAAGAATGCACCCTTATAGAAAATGCATTTTTTCCTATGTGGTTTTAAAGGGGTTCTCCTCTGGTTAGGTCATCAGTATGTGATCGGTGGGGGTCTGACACCAGGGACCTATGCCGGCCAGCTGTTTGAGAAGACAACAGCACTCGCAGTAGCGCCGTGGCCTTCTCTAGTTTTGCCTAGGCCGTGTGACGTCACGTTCATTGGACATGTGGCCTAGGTGCAGGTCAGCCCCACTGAAGTAAATGGGTTGAGCTATGATACCAAGCACAGCCGTTGTACAATGTACAGCAGGGAGGAGGCTGCGGTGTTCCCAGGTGTCAGACCCCCACTGATCAGATATTGATGACCGATCCAGGGGAGAGTTCATCAGTATAAAATTCTCGGAAAAGGGGTTAGTTATTACAAGGCACTTACTAATGTATTGTGATTGTGCATATTGCCTCCTTTGCTGGCTGGCTTCATTTCTCCATCACATTATACACTGTTCGTTTCCATGGTTACAATCACCCTACAATCCAACAGCGGTGGTCGTGCTTGTACAAAATAGGAAAAAAGCACCAGCCTAGGCGCGCTCCCGCGTTCTCTGCCACCAGAGAGGACGGAACGTTTTCCTATAGCGTGCAAGCTCGACCACCACTACTGGACTGAAGGGTGGTCGTAATCATGGAAACGAGCAGTTTATAATGTGATGGAAAAAGGAATCCAGCCAGCAACGGAAGCAATATGGACAATCACAATACATTAGTAAGTGCCTTGTATTAAATTTCTCTTCATGATAAATGCCACTTGCTGACGTGAGACAACCCCTTTAACGGCATGTCTGAATACACACTTAGGGCTAAAACGGGTATTAATGGTACATTTGAGGAAGGATTGTGCTGCAGATCCCCTACAAATCAGTATGCATGACATGTATTTTGTGGTGAATTTCACCTCTCACATTGAAATGAGTGGAATCCACACCGCATGTCGATGAGCTTTTGCTGGTTCTGTAATAAAGCTACAGATTTACCATTAGTAAGTCCATGCAGAAAATCTAAGAGTAACACACCAATTGTGCATGGGTCCTAAAGTGTCCATCGTGGTGGTAAGGACTTTACTGCAGGGACATAATAAGCAGAAGCGGGGTCATCCAAATGTAAGGTCAGGGCTGGCAGAGTTCATGCAGCATGATAGGAAAGATGTAGGTCAGGACAAGCAGAGATCCAAAGGCAGAGTCATGAAACAGCCCACAGCAAACCCGAAATAGCAAGGACAAATGCCTTCACGGATTGAACAAGGAACCTTGGGGGAGATTTATCAAAACTGGTGTAAAGTACTGTAGTATTGACTTAGTTGTCTACAGCAACCAATCAGATTCCACCTTTCATTTTCCAAAGGAGCTCTGCAGAATGAAAGATAAAATCTGATTGGTTGCTATGGGCAAATAAACCGATTTCCCATCACATCAGTTTTGATAAATCTAAACCATTGTTGCTCAGGAGTATGGCAGCTGTGAGCAGGTTTATATACCCGCAGGCTGAAATAGGCCTATCCCTTTAATGATTAGCAAAGCTCCCGCATGCACTGCCAAGGCGGCACCCTCCATAGTGGATGCTGCATGGCCAAGTGGGGCACCAACCTGAAGCTGGCAGCAGTAGCAGTGAGACTACCCCATTATAACCAAACTGGAAAATTTCTTAAAGGGGTTGTCCGAGCAGGTCGAGCATCCTGTATACAAGTGATGCTCTGAGTATAAGACAGAAGACCCACGGTCGGGGTGGAACTCACAGCATCATTCACTGCAACACATGATGATGCAGTGAGTTCGGATACAACGAGGGGAAGTCGGTCCCGGAAGTATGTCTGTCACACAGACCACGTTTCACGGACCACTCAAAGCAGTATTAAAGCAGCCTAAGGCTACATGCACACGAAAAACAGACGTATTATGGACCTTTTTTTTTTTTTTTTAAACGGCCATCACACGTCCGTTTATGGTCGTCTATGGGGTTATTCACACGACAGTTTTTTTGACGGCCTGTGAATAACGAACGTCAAAAAATAGTTCTATATTGTCCGTTTTTCATTAACCGACTGCGCCCATACAATTGAATGGGTCCGTTTTTAATGTCCGTTTCTTAGGCATCAGTGAAAAAAAGTCTGTTAAAAAAAGATAGACCCTGCTGCAGCTTTATCTGCATGGAACTATGATCTGTGTTGAATGCAACCATTTACGTGAATGGCTCAGTGTTTGCAGGATCCGGCAGGGTTCAGCAAAAACGTTTCTGTTACTGATAATACAACCATCTGCATCCGTTATGATCAGGTTGTATTATCTTTAGCATAGCTAAGGCAGATCCGTCATGAACTCCATTGAAAGTCAATGGCGAACAGATCCGAGAAAACGTCAGATCCGTCTTGCTCCACATCTCAGAATGGAAAGAAAACCGCAGCATGCTGCTCTCCGGTAAGAGAACGGAACAGAATACATTTTGGAGAACTGTTCAGTTACATTTGTCCCCATTGACAATGAATGGGGACAAAACAGAACGCTAGTGTGAAAGTAGCCTTAAATTCGGATGGCGCCCAGATTAGAAAAAACCATTTGTCTGAAAAGGGTCAAGGCTTTTAATATAGGTACGCAGAGGTAAATCCGGATGCAGCATGTGCGATATGGCGGCGCAGATCTTGAGCTTCACTGGTCTTACATATCTGTCTTTCCAGGATTTCTTCTTCCTAAGGAGCAATTACTAGAACTGGAGACGAGGTGATTTATCAGTCCCGCTCAGCTCGGTGCACTACTGACATGCGCGGCTCTATTTGGAGCCATAGTAAAAGGCGATTGCTCTGGTTCACAATCATATCTGCGCCAGTAATCAAATCATGGGACTGGGAGCGCACAGAGAGAAGAAGGGTATGTAACGGCAGCAGAAGATGAAATGATGGCACAATATCATTTAAGGCTCCGAGCCCGCTCCTAATTTTATTTGCTCCATCGAGAGTTAAATGTGAATCTGCTGCTTCGGCTTCTGTCGTTTTATTAAAGGGAGGTGAAGCAAGAAAATCCCGACTTTCAATAACTCCTCACGTTCAATAGCTGAGCGCCTCTATTTTTTTCATGAGAGGTAATTACAGGTTGGATCGCCAGGAGACCAGATCAAATACAACATGGGCGCACATAGAAAATAGATGATTTACTATCTGAGCCCATTAAAGAGCATCTGTCAGCAGTTTTGTACCTATGAAACTGGCTTACCTGTTACATGTGCACTTGGCAGCTGAAGGTATCTGTGTTGGTCCCATGTTCATATGTGTCCACATTGCTGAGAAAAATGAAGTTTTAATATATGCAAATTAGCCTCTAGGAGCAATGGGGGCGTTGTCATTACTCCTAGAGGCTCAGCTCTCTCTGCAACTGCCATGTCCT
Source organism: Rhinella marina (assembly GCA_900303285.1). Classification (NCBI taxonomy): domain Eukaryota; kingdom Metazoa; phylum Chordata; class Amphibia; order Anura; family Bufonidae; genus Rhinella; species Rhinella marina. The sequence goes on from ONZH01018090.1 coordinate 90,320, forward strand.
CTCCACTCTGATAGAGCAGGCCAGGCAATGAAAACATCATCCCACGTGGCCCTGTCAATCAAAGTACAGAGGGTGCGGCAATTTCAGAGAGCGCTGAGCCTCCAGGTGTAATGGCAACACCCCTGTTGCACCTAGAGACTCATTTGCATATAATACATGAACATGGGACCAACACAGATGCCTTCAGCTGCCAAGCGCACATGCTACGGGTCAGCCAGTTTCATAGATGCAAAACTGCTGACAGATGCCTTTAAAATAATCCCTCTTGCGGAAGCATAAACCAAATCCACCATCATTCTGAGAACATTTGGGGTACGGCCACATTTAGCGAGTCCACAATGGATCTGGCGGAAATCCACTGAGTCAGGATTTGTAGTGGATTTTGGGGCAGGTTTCACTCTCTGCACTGTAAAGAGTGAAATCCATGGCAGATATCAACAACCATAAGGCCCCTTTCACACGGGCGATGTTTCCGTGCGGGTGCAATGCGTGATGCAAACGCATTGCACCCGCACAGAATCCTGACCCATTCATTTCTATTTTTTTTCAGTTCTGCGTTGCGTGAAAAACGCAGCATGTTTTATATTCTGCGTTTTTCACGCAGCCCTGGCCCCATAGAAGTGAATGGGGCTTCAGTGAAAAATGCATTGCATCCTGAAGCAAGTGCGGATACAATGCGTTTTTCACTGATGGTTGCTAAGAGATGTTGTTTGTAAACCTTCAGTTTTTTATCACGCGCGTGAAAAACGCATCAAAACGCATTGCACCCGCGTGGAAAAAACTGAACAACTGAATGCAATCACAGACAAAACTGACTGAACTTGCTTGCAAAATGGTGCGAGTTTTCCTGAACGCATCCGGACCTAATCCGTCACGCTCGTGTGAAAGGGGCCTTAATGCTGTTTAAAATCTGCATCGCAGGTCAGGCTACGCGGAGACTTCACTGCTGACGCTCTCCGCAGTGTGCAATAAGGCTTTGTGAATCACATAATCACATCCACTTGGCTACTACTGCACACGCAAATTCACCGCGGACAATCTGCAGCACTTACTCTACGTGTGGCTGTACCTTTTGGTGAATATCCAAGGGGCATTTGGGGTATGCTCTAAGTGTAATAAAAAAAAAGCTATGCTTATTATAAGGAGATATTATACCTGCACATCAGTATGTACATCATCACTACTGTGAGGTGGCACTAAGGGCACATCCTTACTGTGTGGGGAGGCACTAAGGGGGCACCATTTCTATGTGGGGGGCACAAAGGGGATTGAATGGAATTAGATGTGTGGATTATGCAGGTCTCTGCATAGTGATACAGACTTGTCTCCTTTACGTGGAATAGAGACTCTTACAAGCTTATGCAGAACACAGTTAGTGATTAATTAATGAAAAAATATGATAAAAATCAACAGAAAAAGTGGATTCAATGGTGCAAGCTTCCCTCCGAAACAGCAGAAATGACATGCCCAAGGACACATCTTCTCAGTTGTGGTGGGGAAAGAACTACAGCAGAAAGGATATGCCACTGGAAAAGGACACACCCCCTGAGCTGCCAGCCTGAAATAAATCTAGCAGGACAAACTGGAGTAATGAATGAGGAGATCTCTGGATCCATGTGAGGTACAAGGCTGGTTCTAGCTTTGTTAGAAAGAGATTGTTATGTGCTATATGATGTCCGATTTTCATGTTTTACATCAATCATGGCATAACCCTTATAACTTAGGGGTTTTTTTTTACCATTAGGATGGTATACACTAGCCTATAGGTTTTATATTGCTTCTTGTCCTGCTCCTTCCTCAGCCCAAAAAGACACAAATCACAAAGACATAATGTATAACCCATAGACGGCGAGCACAGTAAGGAACACCCCTGGGGTCCGGAGGCTCCAGATGAGGAAATAAGCTGTTTAAAGGGAACCTGTCATCTCCAAAACACCCCCTGAACTAGAGTAAGTGTTGTATAGTGTAAGTGATGCTGAATCCGAATATGTAAGTTTTATCTTCATACTCCCTTCCATTCCGACGCTGTGCTCCCACAAACCAGCAGTAAAATACATTCACTGGACTCTTCTTTGAGTCCTCTCCATTATGTGAGTGAGCACTGGAGTCCACTGAGTGCATTTTACTGCTGGTTTGTAGGAGCACAGCGTCGGAATGGAAGGGAGTATAAAGATAAAACTTACATATTCGGATTCAGCATCACTTACACTATACACCGCTTACCTTAGTTCAGGGGGTGTTTCGGAGATGACAGGTTCCCTTTAAGTAACTTGGCTAATTGCTAGTCCCGGACTTACTGATGCAGGAAGGTACACTGCTGAATAAGGAGAAAGTGGTGGCCAAGTTTTCCATACTTTGCACTTGTAATTTATTTAAGGCTATGGAGCTAAACAATAAATAAATCAACGGCAGCCATTAATTCTTCAGGCCGGGCAAGAGGCAAGCTGGTGGAATGTAATGCACTCAGCAAAACCTGCAGATGAGAGCTACCTGAGGGCGAAGGACACAATGCACTGAAGTGCAGTGGGAAAAACTCATCCTCCAACACCTTTCAGATCTCCATAACTGGCTATGTGATATATTGTATAGCGTCCTCTGTACGGCATCTCTACTGTATATAGGCCCTTATTACATCAGGACTAAATTCAGCTGAATGGTACTTACCTTCAAAAGTGCCAGCGCCACCTGAAAGATGATCGTCAGACCCTGAGAAGAGGAAGAAAAGGTTAATGAGGAAAGATGCTGTTACCTGTCATACATAAAAGTTAAGTAAGCCATGGCAGCAGACCTCAGATAATGACAAGGCACCATCACCGTGTACCTGGCAATTCAAGACCAAAGAATCCTGTCCTGTAATGAAGGCGGACCTGTCAGCTCTCCTAACATGTCTGCTCTGGTAACTACTTGTATTATCCCTGACATAATTCTGGAGCATCTCTTCTCATAATTCTGTGTTGGGCAGTTCCTCTGTTATTCCTCTTAGAAATTCATAGTAACATAGTTTATAAGGCCGAAAAAAGACATCTGTCCATCCAGTTCGGCCTGTTATCCTGCAAGTTGATCCAGAGGAAGGCAAAAAACCCCTGTGCGGTAGAAGCCAATATGATGGGTTTTGTGCAATGTTTTGTGCAATGTCACCCGATGCCCAAATGCTCACTCTCCGATTGCAGTCTCCGTTTTTGTATAAAATCGACTTTAGTAATATGTAAATGAACCATTACTAGTATCGCCGTTTCCCCACCTTTAGGTATGCCTACTTTCTCGTGATGGACAGGGCCAGGCAGCGCGCTCTATCTGCTGCCGGCCCTGTCCGCGCTGCAGATCCCGCGCAGCCTTCATTCGGCGCATGTGCAGTGATGAAGCCGGGAGCCTGGCGGCCAGCGGCACTCACCGCGCCTGCACCGAATGAAGGCTGCACGGCGCAGGATCTGCAGCGCGGACAGGGCCGACAGCAGATAGAGCGAGCCATATTTTTCCGGTCCGCGTTCGACCACCATTCATTTCTATTGTCCCAAAAAAATGCAGACTGTGTGCTGTCCGCAATCCTAGCGGCCGAGCTGCAAACATACAACATGTCCCCTATTCTTGTCCATTTTGCAGACAAGAATAGGCATTTTCACTGGGGCCTTTGGAAAGTGTGGGATGCACATGGACCGCACCTATATCTTGCGAATCCGAAAATGGATTCGGTCATGAGAATGCACCATTATGCTCTACCCTATTTTTTTTCCTCCATTATATATAAAACACACCCACACTAAACCTACACCTTACTATTATATCTTATCCGTTTTTTGTTTTTTTTTGCATAATACCAGACTGTTGGTGCCCTGATCCAGATAAATTTGAGTGTGCCTCCACTTGATGGCCTTGAAATCTGGGATTCTTAGTAACAAGCATACAGACTTTTAACATTATTTTTATTTCAAATTTCATACGCAAAATTATTAATCTTAATTCTAAAAAAAAAAACTAAACCATAATCAGTTTAAGAATCTACCTCCAGAAATATTGAAACCATTAATAAAGTGATTAGCAACACATCCTATTAAAAATAAAATCCCTAGCCCCAATATGACTGGATTTCCAAAAACAACCACTAGAGGGCACCAATGCAGCATGTAAAGCATCAGCTCCCTCAGAGGAAGCAGGATGAGGTGTGTCACTCCTACAGTTGGTTTTCTAAGAAATTCCTCTACATGGCAGATGATATGTTAAATCGCAGTGATGCCACAGGGACATGTCACTACCGAGTAGGACTCTGCAGAACTAACCCATAAGTACTGCAGGAGGTTAAGCCTCGGCACTGCCAAAATGCAACATTCAGATTTTACAAGACACCACATAGATCTCAAATACGGAGTTCTTTTACATGTAGGTCACACAAATTCGCTGCAAAACATTTCCTATTGTTTCATGCCTAAAACTGACAACAAGTAAGCTAATCCTCATAATACCTAAAGTCTAAAGTAGCCGAATCCATCTTTAATCTGGTATGAAACAAAATAAATCTGACCATCTGGTGCTCAGCCTGTGACAAATCACAGAGACTGGCAGTGCTGACAACATGTGAGTCCACGCGACCCAATTCTAATCAATATCTACTCGAATGGTCTCTACTTGTTAGAAGAGTCCCTTAAGGACCTTCAGCGATCAGCTGTAATCTGTAGGGAAACCTTTAACTAAGTGTTCACTTTCCCTGCAGTGCCACCACAGGAGAAAATAAGTATTACACAGGGTCCATTTAAATCATAGGGTTATGCAGGACAGGATAGGTCCACCACAGACGCTATTTGTAGCTTCTCTTGCTAAGAGATGAGGATCTTTACCCCTGAACCCCTCTCTATTAAATCCGAATTTCCTAAGAGGGTATATAAAATTAGATTTTCTTAAGTGGTTGGTCCCATGAGGAGGCAAGCTAACTAACTGAACTGCACCGGGTTGTATATTCTGTGAAATAGCAATTCTTCTAAACTGACAACCTGAATACCATACAGGTAAATGGGAAATCAACCTAAAATCATTCTTGACTCAGACTATGTGCATCCTGACAACCACCTTTTGTGGATAATTCATTTAAAACGAAGCAAATTCACAAACATTCACAAAAATTTCTACCGTTCTATGTATACAGCTCCTATGCAGACCTATGTGTCCTCAAAGAAACTCTGTGCAGTTTAGGGTTATACGCTCCTCTGTCAGATGGGTAGAGACAGAACAGGATCAGACTACACAGAGTTAGTTTGTAGTCTGTTACCATGGAGATATACAGGTCTGCACAGAACATGTAAACAAAAACAAACCCTTTTTAAAGGGGTTCTGCAGTTGTTTAAAACTGATGATCTATCCTCTGGATAGATCATCAGCATCTGATCGGCGGGGGTCATGTGAACAGAGCCTAGCCCCGCCCAGGCCAGTGATACTAGTCGTGACATCACTGGGCCTGCGGTAAACACAGAGAAGGCCGCGGCGCTCCTGCAGTGCAGCTGCCTTCTCAAACAGCTGATCGGCGGGGGCCCCGAGTGTCGGACCCCCGCCGATCAGATGCTGATGATCTATCCCGAGGATAGCTCATCAGTTTTAAACAACTGCAGAACCCCTTTAATGAAAACTATTTGCAAAGTTGTGTCACTTTTATTTGGAAATGCACTGGAGCAGGGAACACAGCCTTTAAATATGAGATTAGGTTACCCATGATCCTTTTCCCACCCATCTCCAGGAAAATTGGAATTACAGGCTGCAGAGAAGATTTTTTCTTATTAATTTTTTTTTTTTACATAAAATCTTACCTGTTCTTTACTACTTCAATCTGCAAGACTCCAAAATACAACTATATATATATATAAAAAATTCTTTCTGCCAGAAAATCCCTTTAACTGACCACTTAGAGATGGAATCGTGCTTATAAAGACCCAAAACTCTTGTGGATCCAAAAAAACATTCACTAAAGGCCCCGGAATTACACAACGGGGCAGGTTTACTAATGTGTCTGTGCCAAAAATCTATTAAGCAGCACCAATTGGCACATCTAGGGTTTTTACACTTTTGCCAACACACTTGATAAAGCGATAGGTCTCAGTGGAAAGTGGCGGGGCCTAAGACACCATTTTGCAACACAATTCTGGCGTAAAAGTCTCTCTCAAATTAAGCCAACCAACAGTTGATATAGAGCAGGGATGCTCAACCTGCCGCCTTCCAACTACAACTCCGACCATGCCCTGCTGTAGGCTGTTTGGGCATGCTGGGAGTTGTAGTTTCACAACAGCTGGAGGACGGCAGGTTGGGCATCCCTGGTATAGAGTCAGAGATAAGAGTCTGTCCCTGCACCAGATTTATCGTCCAGCCTGAGCCCCTGTGATAAATCTGATGCAGGTCTAGACGGCCGGTCTAAGCTTATACTATCTATAGGATTAGTAAATCTGGGCCAAAGTGTCTGCAGTGATTTTATAACCAAAATGAAAGATGTCTGCTGAGAGCTTCAGTTTTGCAACAGCTAAAGGTTGGGAACCACTGCTCTACAGCTTGGAGAGATCATTGCAGTTTCAGCCTGCGGCCTGTATGTCATCACTGCCATTGGACACGTTTTATTTCACCTTTCTATAAAATGACTGTGGTCAAATGTGTTGTCAGCGTAATTCATATGTAAAAACCAAAATACACATTAAAAGTGGTCATACCTCACAAAGCAGAAGGTCCATGATATGGAAGACCATGCAGAGTGGAAACTTGGCTGTGAACAAGCTCAGGAACCATTGAGAGGCGTACATGTGGGCTTCCAAATTCAGCGACGTAAAATGGGAGTAAAGGTCAGGCAGCTGATCCTAGCAATGGAAGAAACATATTACATATTACTGCACATGAGACATTACATGCAGATCGTACACAGCCGGATTTCATGGCCCAAGGGATCAGACAAGGACAGTAGAGGATGGTAAGTATAACTGCTGAGGAACCTAGGGGGTCTCTGAACTTTGGAAGTTGGTCTCAGGTGCAGACTTCATCCATCCATATCTCATCAGGGCAGGGGCGGACTGGGAACTTGAAGTGGCCCTGGAAAAAATACTAAAAGTGGCCCCGTTTTGTAGTCAGGTCCAAATTAATGGAAGGCAGGTCCAGCAATACCATATTGTGGCACATTATACCGCCCCAACAGAACCAAATACCACAGTCCATCACAAAATACTGAGAGCAGCACAAAATACATCCCCAAAAACTTCCACTGGCCGGACGTGAGGAGGGCTCAGGCGGCCCCCTGGGCATCGGCCCAACGGGAAATTTCCCTGTAAAGTCTATGGCCAATCCACCCCTGCCTCAGGGTAAGGGTACATTCACATGACCCTGCTGCTGCAGAGCCCGAGTTGCAGACTGCTAACCAGGGGTCCACAAAACACGGGCACTGGCCGTGTGAACACCGCACAGCGGGGCAGACCCACTGCCTTCAAAGGGTTCACAATCTGCAAGATACAGCGGAAGATAGGAAATGGCTTATCATTTGCGGCACAGACCCGGAAGCCTCTGTATGGTCTGTAACACTGGCAAGGCAGAAGCACGGTCGTGTGAACGTACCCTTAGATATTTTTACATTTTTCAACTATTGGGCACATGAGAAAATTAGTACAAACTGTAAAAAAAAACTCGGATGAAAGCAAAAACCTCCGACCAAACATTTGCACTAACCCAAAGTCAAATCTGGCAAATGAGAAAATATACCTAAAGGAAAGTCAACTATCTCATGTGTATGAGGAGTATCCCTGCAGCAGATGTTTCGGGGAAGGAAGGATCAGGCATGCTGGATTTCACCATCCCAATTCCTTGTCCCCACAGGACATGAGCCTTGGCTGTAGGGGTCTGGCACTGGCTTATCCTCCTCTCTTCATTGAAAACACATGCACATCAGCCTAGAAGCTTTCCTTAAAGGGACACTGATGATATAACTCTAGAGAACAGGGTCCCCGAAATGAAGTTGAGCACAATGGCCAATATGTGACTACCTCTACATTCAACGCTAGGAGACTGCTGGATATAACCAAGCCAGTGCTCGGCTATTTTTGGGGCTTCCATAGCAGTGAATGGAGGATGGCTGTACATACACGGCTGCTCTCTGTTAACTTTGGGGGTCCTGTTCTGGAGATTCTTTCTGACACTGATGGCATATCCGAGTGATATGCCATCAGTGTCCCAGATGGGAGGAATCCTTTAAAGGGCATCTGTCAGCAGTTTTGTACCTATGACACTGGCTGACCTGTTACATGTGTGCTTGACAGCTGAAGGTATCTGTGTTGTTCCCATGTTCATATGTGTCCTCATTGCTGAGAAAAATTATGTTTTAATATATGTAAATGAGCCTCTAGGAGCAACGGGGGCGTGGCCATTACACTTAGAGGCTCTGATGCTCTGCAACTGCAGCGCCCTATGCACTTTAAGGCAGTATAAATGTGATCACGCCTGGTCCTGTCTTCTCCTAAAGTCATTCAAAGTGCAGAGGGCGCAGCAGTTACAGAGAGAGCAGAGCCTCTAGGTGTAATAGCAACACCCCAGTTGCATTGCTGAGAAAAATTATGTTTTAATATATGCAAATGAGCCTCTAGGAGCAACGGGGGCGTGGCCATTACTCCTACAGGCTCTGCTCTCTCTGTAACTGCTGCACCCTCCTCTGCAACTGCTGCACCCTGACAGGACCAGATATGATGATGTTTTCATTGACTGGCCCACTCTATCAGAGTGGAGAGGGCGTGGCAGTTGCAGAGGGAGCAGAGCCTCTAGGTGTAATGGTAACACCCCCATTGCTCCTACAGGCTAATATGCATATATTAAAACTTCATTTTTCTCATCAATGTGGACACATATGAACATGGGACCAACACAGATGCCTTCATCTGCCAAGTGCACATGTAACAGGTCAGCCAGTGTCATAGGTACAAATCTGCTGACAGATGCCCTTTAATGCAGATTTGTAATATTAAACATGGGGACAACTTCTTTAATATTTGCATGCCGCTGTATAGTGAAACTCCAGGCCCCAGGATGATACTCATCCAAATCTGCTGTTTTCTCAATAAACACGGTATCGAAAGAATGACCGAGCTGTCATCCTTTTTATTTGGCTCCCGCAATATCAAGATATCTGAGAGTAAGCACTGTAAGCATTCAAAAAAATCCATGCCGGAAAATATCAGGAGTGACATCCAGGCTGTTTGTTATGCAGAATAAGAGAATGAAGAAACAGATGGCCATTATTTTAAAGGGAAGGTTTGGAGTAATATTGACAGTAGCATTAGTGAGGCTGTGCGCCTGCATATGTATATCCAAATATTTAATATACAAACACAGCGAAAGCAAACACCAGCAAGGGTGCCATAGCATCTCCTCCGCAGGGACAATCGGAACGCCGGGGGTAAACAAAGCATAACAAGAAGATACAATGTAACAGTTTGTAGTAAAAATAAAAGACTTAAAAAAATTCAGAGAATCCGAGGATTTAAAGGAGAAACTGCCTTAAAGCAGTTATCCCACGAATAATGTAAAAAATGAAAATCAGAAAACATATAGTACATGACAACCTCTTTCTAATAAAGCTAGAACCAGCCCTGTACCTCACATGGATCTAGAGATCTCCACATTCATTGTTCTGCTAGATTTATATCAAGCTGACAGATCGGGGAGTGTGTTTTCTGCTGCTAAGGGGCGTGTCTCAGCTCTCCCTATCACAGCTAAGGGGGCGTGTCTCAGCTCTCCCTATCACAGCTCAGGAGGCAGTTAAAAGTTGAAACTGAGCATGTGCGGCCTGCTCAGTGAGCAGGTCAAAGAAATAAGAAATTAAGTGGTCCTATACAGATACATTTTATTGAATAACTCAGTAGCTATACAAAATTTTTAATTACATGCAATTACAAAAGTATTCAGATACAGGTGCTGGTTTGGAAACTGTAGAATATTTTTCGTGGGACAACCCCTTTAAATGATTGATCTTACATTCTGGTTATAAGCAATAACCACCTATCTGCTAAATAAGTGCTAGATCAGTGGGGTCTGAATGCTGGGAGCCCCACCAGCTGCCAGGGGTCCCATGTCCCCCATATGAATGGAGTGACAGAGAAGTTGCTCTTTGTCATGGCACTGACCACGGCACCTAAATCGTTAAAAGGAGAGAGGGGGCTCCCTCTCTTACCCAATCATAATCGCAAGGTGCTGAGGGGTTGGATATGTCAGCCACAGGCCTTTCAGATTGACCAAAGTATTGTAGTGCAAAAAAATGGGCAATCAAAGGATTGCAGGTTCAAATCTCTTACTGGGAACAGGGGGAAAAAAACGTAAAAGTTAATGAAAAAAATCTCAGTGTCCTGAAGCCCAAAATAGGCTGTGTCCTTGAAGGGGTTGTTCACCTTGGGGGGCCTTTTCTACATACCCCACAGTGTGGCTGGGTCTGAGGTAATAATCATACCTACCCGATCCCCGCCGCTGAATTCCAGCTCAGTCAATCCCCCTCAGGCGCTGCAGGTCTCCCCAACTCAACATTCGGTTTTATGTGGGTCACGTGGCTGCTGCTATTGACTGGCCGCAGAGGTGAAGTGTGCCATGTCACCGGGTCACAGGACACATGGGTGACACGTCACTGCTGCAGCCAGTCACTGGCAGGATGTTGATGCAGGGAGACCCCAGACCTGTAGTTCCCTAGGGAAAGTGAAGGAACCAGAACCGAGCAGCAGGGATCAGGTAAGTATAATTCTTACTGCATGTCCAGCCATTCTGGGGGGAGGGGGGGGGGACGCGTCTGCAGAAATGGTCCCCAGGGGTGAGCAACTCCTTTAAGGAGATCATATTTAGAAATCTTGGAGAAATTAATTAATTTTAATTACATGTTTTACCATTTTAGTAACACAATAGCCCTTCTTAAAGGTTGTAGGAAAGAACCTGTCTCAGAAGGTCATTATGTACAGTAAATATAGGTGTTGTTTTGGGTCATCCCTGTAAGCTGAATGCAAATTAAGGTGAAGCCAGCTCTCATTTTCTTCATGCTCGCTTCAGGGTGCTGCCTCTGTTGGTTAAATAAACAGCAGCCCCACAGCAAACATAATGCAAATGAGTGCCGGCTTTGCTTTCCGGCGGAAGGACAGTATCCGAGAACGATTACAGAAGAGAATAATATCAAGGATGGAGTGGACGGAGCTGATCACTGAAGTGAATGTCAGCAGCGCTGCAGTAACCAGCTCCATCCACTAAACAGTGAACGGCGCTGTGGAGCACTGGTGCTGCTGAGAGGCAGGGGTCCGACTCCCAGCACTATCCGATAATAACGACCTACCCTATGGATAGGCTATCTGTATAGAAGTGCTGGAAACCCCTCTTCAAAGTAAAAAAGGAAGACAAATGTAACTCTCTCGATGGCAATGGGATTATGGAAACCTAATGGTGTCCTAACTCACACGGGTTATTTCAGCCACACTTAAAACTGTTATAAAGAAGCCCTAAATACTACAGCAACTCACCTGAAACAACCGCTCAAGCTGGAAAAACTTGCAATGCAGATCTTCAAAGTTATTCTTATAGAGGTTCCTGAACTGATAGTCATACATGATCCTGACCAGTACACAGAACGCCTGCTCTTCCGGCATCTGCAAAAAAAAATAAAAAATTAGCGCTCCTTTCAATGGATCTTGGACTTCCACAACACACTCACCATCAGCTTAGGTTACATTCACATATGTGGCACATAACTCCGGTAGTATGTTCTGGCAGAGGAACAGACTACCGCCATTACCTTATATGTCCAGCAGATTGCCAGAAACCTGCTGCCAACAGGGTCTGGTAGTGCTAAGGATAAGGTAACTTCGGTAATCTGGTCGAGGGCAATTATTTTTTATGCTTGCATTTTACTCATTTAGGGCGAAAAATAATTTTTTCAGTTGGTCTTTATTAAAAATATTCAGCCATTCTGTCACAATGGGTTAACTGTCATCTAATAAATCTTATCTCTAAATTACTAAAAAGCCATAAACACTTATTTAAAGGGGTTCTCCGAGAATTAAGAAAATGAAAATATGAAAATATTACTTTACTATAAATATATTTCCAAATACCTTTTATTAGCTATAATGGCTCGTTTTGTCTAGGGGGCAATCATTAGGAGAAACAAAATGGCCACCGTCCTATTAGTACAAACAAAACCTGTCCTAATCACACAGGAGGACAAGTTACCTCACAACACTGAGGTAAAGAGCTGCCTCATCTACCTTGTCAGGGATTATGATCCTGAATACAGATGATAAGATCTTTAGCTGAATCTATGTAGGAATGGAGTTCATGAGGAGACATGAAGCACAGAGAGGACGGACAGGACAGACTGTGGTAATGGAGACTGCACACAAGTGCTGCTGCTCATTAGCCACATCTGCTCATGAACTCAATTCCTATAGTGATTCAGACCTCATCATCTGTATTCAGGATCAAGTAAAGAGGAGGATGAGGCAGCTCTTTACCACAGTGTTGTGAAGTAACTTGTCCTCCTGTGTGATTAGGACAGGTTTTGTGTGTACTAATAGGACGGCGGCCATTTTGTTTCTCCTAATCATTGCTCCCCAGACAAAATGAGCCATTATAACTAATGAAAGGTATTTGAGAATATATGTATAATAAAGTAATATTTATGTATTTTCATTTTCTTAATTCCCGGAGAACCCCTTTAAGGGTTGAATTATAACAGATTATTTGACCAATATCTATCTAATCAGACCAATAGTTGGTGCACATAACAAACGATCTGTGTGTGTAATGGGCCATCTGACCACTGACCACAAATCTGTCAGATAATATGTTGGTGTAATACAGCCCTAAGCCACATTCTTAACAGTAAGATAAGAATTTATGTATAATGGGGGAGATTTAGGCCCAGTTCACACTTCAGTTATTTCCATCAGTGATTGTGAGCCAAAACCAGTAGTGAAGCTTACAGAGATAAGGTATAATGGAAAGATTTGCACCTCTTCTGTGCTTTTGACCCACACCTGGTTTTGCGTCACAATAACTGATGTAAATAACTGATCACATAACTGAAGTGTGAACTAAGCCTTATCAAACTGGTTTAAAGTAGAACTGGCTTAGGGTACTATCACACCAGCGTTGTTTTATTCCGGTATTGGGTTCCATCATAGAGGCTCAATACTGGAATAAAAGCTTCAGTTTTGTCCCCATTCATTGTCAAAGGGGACAAAACTGAACTGAAGAGAACAGAGTGCTCCTAAAAGCATTCCGTTCCGTCACCAGACCGGAGAGCAAACCGCAACATGCCGCGGTATGCTCTCCGTCCTGGGCATCCGCAAGTCAATGGGGACGGATCTGTTCGGTGTGACATAGTAGTAAACGGATCCGCCCTCCATTGACTTTCAATAGAGTTCATGACGTTCCCAGCTATGTTAAAGATAATACAACCGGATCCGTTCATTACGGATCCACATGGGTTGTATTATCAGTAACGGAACCGTTATTGCTGGACCCTGCCGGATCCAGCAATAACGCTAGTGTGAAACTAGCCTTGGTTTGCCCAATCAGGTTCCAACTTTCATTTTCGAAAGGAGCTAAATCTCCCCCAATTAGTGTTTATGAGCTCAGAGATCAGGAGATGTCAGCTGAACTGCTTGAAGGGAAACAGTAAAAATACAGATACTGCTACTAGAGAATCTCAAGGCTGTACAGAGAAAGGGGCTCAACATTTTTAATAAAGACCAGTTAAAAAAAATAATTTTTAGCTCAAAGTGAGTATAATGCAATAATAATAAATATTGTCCCAAAAGGTGTACATAGTCTTTAAGGAACTTTTATACTGCTGAATAGAGAAGTTGATTGTCAGGATGGAAGTGTTCCTACCCGGCAATCACAGTGATCTCCTCCACAGTACGGGGAGGAGCGATCGCAATCGCCTTCGCTCGTCCCCATACAGAATCATTGTTTGCCAGCAGCAGAGTGTGTTTAGACTGTATGATCTGCTGACAGCAAACGCTGATTTAGGTCTCTGCAAGAAAGATCCAATATTAATTACAATAATGGGCGGCACCTTTACATCGGTTCCTACGGGCAATGTAAGGGACTTAAAGAGGACCTTTCACCGCTCCTGACATTACTGTTTTAATAGCTTCATGCATTCCCCATGTAACAACATTTCTGGAACATCTATTCTTATGTCTGTATGTTGTACCATTCCTTTATTATTTGCACTAGAAGTTATACTGTATGTGAATTGCTATTTGCATTCAGTAAGGGAACAGAGGGGAGGTAACAAGTTGGGGGTGTGTACCTGCACAGTCTGGCATGGCAGCACTGATTGGACAGAGTGAGTCTATGCAGGTACACACCCCCAACTGGTTACCTCACCTCTGTACCCTTACTGAAGGCAAATAGCAATTCATTCACAACTTCTAGTGCAAATAATAAAGGAATGGTACAACATAGAGTCATAAGAATACATGTTCCAGAATTGTTATCACGTGGGGAATGCATGAAGCTATTAAAATAGGATGTCAGGAGTGGTGAAAGGTCCTCTTTAAAGCCTACTAGCATTTTGGGCTCAACATGGAGATCAACTAGTTAATCCCGTTGCTAGAACTTGAGACTTGTTTCATGTCTTCATTTTATGATAATTTCCTTAAATAGAGGTTAAGAAATTATTCAGCGGAATAATAAAAGATAATAAGCAAGGACAGCACTGCCAGCTCAGTGCCTCTCGCCTGTGCTCTGCATAAACTAGCTGCATCTATAAAGAACCGGAATACAAATAAAAGAAACATTCAGGATGTGCCAAACACAAGGGCAGACGGCGTCTTTTCTCTCTCTGTCAGCAGTCCTCACATAGCATCTGCAGGGTCCAAATCACAAATAATATACAAAGAAGTAAACGTACTCTTAAGGGCACAGATTTCTCTTACGGGCCATTCAGACGGCCGTGGTATTGCGGATCCGCAAAAATGCAGATCTGCAATACCACGGATGACGACCAGTGTGTGTTCCACAATTTGCGGACAAGAATAGGACATGTTCTATTTGTTTTTACGGAGCCGCGCATATTTCTTGAGACTGACAAAGGATAAACAGAGTGATACCACAGCAATAATGCAATGAGCTGAGTAAGGATATGAAATACTAGAAGGCAGCTCTGTGTAACAGGACAGAAATGTGATCACTTCTCTGGAAAAGACATCTCTAAGGTGACCTCCAATATTTTTAAGGGAACCCCCCACATTGCACATGGTGTCCTATCTGTAGGCAGCACGCTATAGAACAGGAGGAGCTGAGCAAACTGATATATGCCGGGGATCAGCAACCTCCAGCGCTGCATCTGTTCTGTAACTACAACTCCCAGAATGCTCCATTCACTTATATGCAAGTTAGAAGAACAGCAGCGCATTTTTACATGCTGGGGGTTGTAGTTTTATAGCAGCTGGAGTGCCAAAAGTTGCTGACCCCTCATATTTTGAAAAATTTTGGTATAACTGATTGATTGAAATTTTGGCTTATGTTGGGCTCATGAGTCCAGTGGGCAGACATGAAATTTCTCTTTATTTACACTTCCAGGGAATACTGCCAATCCCTGAGTAGGACCGCCCACTGGACTCCTAAGTATAGAAAGTGCAGGGATTTCAATCAATAAATTGCAAGTTATATCTGCACATCTCCTCCCGCTCTATAACATCTAATCAATTGTATAGCATTTTTTGTTGAATACAAAATTCCCTAGATTGCAGCCAGTCCTCCCATCACTATATATATATATATACAGTACAGACCAAAAGTTTGGACACACCTTCTCATTCAAAGAGTTTTATGTATTTTCATGACTATGAAAATTGTAGATTCACACTGAAGGCATCAAAACTATGAATTAACACATGTGGAATTATATACTTAACAAAAAAGTGTGAAACAACTGAAAATATGCCTTATATTCTAGGTTCTTCAAAGTAGCCACCTTTTGCTTTGATTACTGCTTTGCACACTCTTGGCATTCTCTTGATGAGCTTCAAGAGGTAGTCACCTGAAATGGTATTCCAACAGTTTTGAAGGAGTTCCCAGAGATGCTTAGCACTTTTGCCTTCACTCTGCGGTCCAGCTCACCCCAAACCATCTCGATTGGGTTCAGGTCTGGTGACTGTGGAGGCCAGGTCATCTGGCGTAGCACCCCATCACTCTCCTTCTTGGTCAAATAGCCCTTACACAGCCTGGAGGTGTGTTTGGGGTCATTGTCCTGTTGATAAATAAATGATGGTCCAACTAAACACAAACCGGATGGAATAGCATGCCGCTGCAAGATGCTGTGGTAGCCATGCTGGTTCAGTATGCCTTCAATTTTGAATAAATCCCCAACAGTGCCACCAGCAAAGCACCCTCACACCATCACACCTCCTCCTCCATGCTTCACGGTGGGAACCAGGCATGTAGAGTCCATCCGTTCACCTTTCTGCGTCGCACAAAGACACCGTGGTTGGAACCAAAGATCTCAAATTTGGACTCATCAGACCAAAGCACAGATTTCCACTGGTCTGATGTCCATTCCTTGTGTTCATTAGCCCAAACACGTCTCTTCTGCTTGTTGCCTGTCCTTAGCAGTGGTTTCCTAGCAGCTATTTTACCATGAAGGCCTGCTGCACACAGTCTCCTCTTAACAGTTGTTGTAGAGATGTGTCTTCTGCTAGAACTCTGTGTGGCATTGACCTGGTCTCTAATCTGAGCTGCTGTTAACCTGCGATTTCTGAGGCTGGTGACTCGGATGAACTTATCCTCCGCAGCAGAGGTGACTCTTGGTCTTCCTTTCCTGGGGCGGTCCTCATGTCAGCCAGTTTCTTTGTAGCGCTTGATGGTTTTTGCGACTGCACTTGGGGACACTCAAAGTTTTCTCAATTTTTCGGACTGACTGACCTTCATTTCTTAAAGTAATGATGGCCACTCGTTTTTCTTTACTTAGCTGCTTTTTTCTTGCCATAATACAAATTCTAACAGTCTATTCAGTAGGACTATCAGCTGTGTATCCACCTGACTTCTGCACAACACAATTTATGGTCCCAACCCCATTTATAAGGCAAGAAATCCCACTTATTAAACCTGACAGGGAACACCTGTGAAGTGAAAACCATTTCAGGTGACTACCTCTTGAAGCTCATCAAGAGAATGCCAAGAGTGTGCAAAGCAGTAATCAAAGCAAAAGGTGGCTACTTTGAAGAACCTAGAATATAAGACATATTTTCAGTTGTTTCACACTTTTTTGTTAAGTATATAATTCCACATGTGTTAATTCATAGTTTTGATGCCTTCAGTGTGAATCTACAATTTTCATAGTCATGAAATTACAGAAAGCTCTTTGAATGAGAAGGTGTGTCCAAACTTTTGGTCTGTACTGTATATATATATATATATCTCAATCAGACTGTAGAAGGTGTGCAGCATGCTAACAGTTAAACCCTGCGCAACATCTCAGCGTTTCCAATCTTTCATGGCTTGTAGATGCTAGAAAGCCTCCCCCGCTGAATGAATCACGTTGCCTGTTACTCACATGAAGCAGCAGCACCGCAGCAAGGAAGCTTTGGCCCTGACAATAGCCAATATCCTCATCGTATAAAGAGTATGCCTGCAAAAGAAAGCAACGAAAATAGAGGTCTGAGTGCTCGGTACAAAAGGATCAAGAAGAATTTATTTCTGGTAGATGAATGGCTCTAACAAGTAGCATAGTGCAGGTTGTCACTTATTTCCCACCACTTTGGAGGGCACCTGTCGCCCACCCATACAAAACACACAATGCGCACCACAAAATGATCAGGTTTTGCGCAATCAAATCATAACTTAAACACCCAGTCCAGCACTGCCCTCTAGTGACATGACCCTGTAATGACAGATTGACCCCACGGAGCACACACTTTATCACGCTCCTTTCTCCAAAGGCTACATTTACATGACATGGACACATTGTCAGTTTTTATGGTCATTATGCATCAGTGTGCGCATCCATTTTCTGGGTGTGAATCCATTTTTAATATCCATTTTAAACGACTATTAAAAACAGATGCAGTTCACTGCCTTTTTATTATTATTTTTTTTTCATCCTCCCCATGAGTGCCCTCTAGACATCATATGGCCCCCATAGTGACCCCGGTATAAATAATGGCCCTATAATGTCCCGCAGTATCAATAATGGCCCCATAGTGCCCACTCAGTATAAATAATGGCCCCATAGTCCACCCTCAGTATGAATAATGATGACCCCTTACTGCTCCTTATTATACATATTTATGCCCCTATTATGTATGATGCCCCCAAAGCCGTCCCATTCACTTCAATAGGATGGCTCCTTCTTATTCAAGTTACAAGAAGGAGCCATCCCACTGAAGTGAATGGAACGGCTTCTTGTAGATACACCTGCTCACTGCTGTGATGTCAACGGCGAGCAGATCTGATATTGATGACCTATCCTAAATAAAGTGGAAAACCTTAAATATAAAGTCTAAAAAAAAAAAAAAAAAGACTGAAAATTATTATTTATTTTTTCTACATTTCTATCGTCATATTCTGACCCCCATAACTTTTTATATTTATATCTATAAAGCTATGTGAGGACTAATATTTTGTGGGGAAATTTGTAGTTTTTATTAATACCATTTTGGAGTGCATATGACTGATATGACTACTTTTTTCAATTATTTGGGAGGCAAAGAAAAAAAAAAAAAAAAAAGCAAATCAGCCATTGTAATTTTTTTTCCCATTTTGGGAAGCGGTGACTTATATTTTTAAGTTTCCCTAGGGGACCTTAAAGGGTTATTCTCATCTTAGATAATGGGGGCATATTGCTAGGATATGCCCCCATTGACTTATAGGTGCGGGCCCCACCGCTGGGACCCGCACCTATATCCAGAACAGAGCAGGAAGCGCTGCGCTCATAAAAATGAATGGGAGCGCAGCGCGCAAGCGCGGCCACAGCTCCCATTCATTTCTATGGAGCCGACGGAAGTAGCCGTGCTCGGCTATTTTCGGCGGCCCCATAGAAATGAATGGAGGGCAGCTGCGCATGCACATTGCGCCCTCATTCAGTTCGGGGGCTCCGTTCCAGGATATAGGAGCGGGTCCCAGCGGTGGGACCCGCACCTATAAGACAATGGAGGCATATCCTAGCGATATGCCTCCATTGTCTAAAATGAGAATAACTCTTTAACATCACTTCTCCAATAGACTGCAATGATTTAACATTATAGCCTATGGGAGTAGGTAGGGCCTCAAAGGAATGTCGCTATGGCAGGCGTTAGAGACTTCAGAAGGCGGCCCTGAAAGTGCCATAGCAAAAGAATAGATCCCTCTATCTCGGTGTGGGGGAGCTGTTTAGTCCCCAGGAGGAATACTGCTCAGCCGCGGTCACATCTTTAAAACCCTGACTTGCAACATATATGTACAAGTTCTACATGGGTTAAAGGATAACATGCTAGACGTCTACAACCACCACTAGAGGGGATCTGGAAGTTTACCGCATACAGTTATACACTGAACTCAGTAACAGCCTCCCCCTCCCTGCACAATGACCTCTACACAGGTCACAGAGCATGTCCACAAGACTCACCAATAGAAGGCAGTAGCCTACTAACTTCTATTATTTAGGCCAATTTTGATGCTTTTATTGCAGCAATATAGCACATCTAATTTTATACAAATTTATGAAGCAAATATGCCAAAAAAATAATCTTGTTGTATCTTGCTGTTGAGAAAGCATGGCTAAGTGGGAAAGAAGCTGTGGCTTAAGATGAGTCATTTTGGGCCAAATTTGTAAAGCAAACTAAAACAACCAATAGGGGGTATTAAATACAAATGAGTCAAAAAAATCATCTTTAGATTGCCTGCCTTAGTTTGTGCTGTCTACATTTTAGACAGGACTAGTAAATCTGCCTAGTGAGTCATCATAGCATTTCTCTGAATGCTGTTAGCAGCTCAAGCAAGATGACCACCCCCGCAATCATGTTCAGAAAAAGGAAGAAAAAAAATCTACAATCAGAAAATAAAAACAATCTATAAAAAGAAAATGTATCGGTCATCTACTCAAAATCCAAAAAAAAATATAAATATGAAAATTACTGTATTTCTTGCATCATAAGATGCACTTTTTGCCCAAAAATGGTGGAAAAATGAAGGGAATACTAATGAGCACTTCCAGGGCTCACTAGTGCACAGTAGGGCCGGGTGCAGTGAATACAGTGCCCCTTGTGCTGGCTGTACTCACCGCTCTCTGGTTTTGTGCCGCTACTACGCACTGTGCTGTGACCTGGTGTCACACAGCGTAAGCGCGCACAATGACGTGACGCTGTTCGATGTCAGGTAACAGTGTAGCGCATGGTGCTGGCCGAAGACCAGCGAGTGATGAGTGCAGGAAGAGCTCTCTGGGTCTGCGAGTGGCGACACTATCCAGAGAAGAAAAGGTACATTTATTTTATGTTTGATTTGAGGTCTGATTGGGGTGATTGAAGATCTGATGAGGAATTAGGATCTGATTTGGGGATCTGATCTGAGGTCTAATGAGGAATGGGGGTTTGAATTGGGGGTCTGATCAGAGGTCTGAAGAGGAATGGGGGTATAATCTGAGGTCTGATGAGGAATGGGGGTCTGATCTGAGGTCTGATGAATGGGGGTATGATCTGAGGATCATGAGGAATAGGGTCTGATGGGGGTGATCTAAGGTCTGATGAGGAATGGAGTCTGATCTATGGTCACATGAGAAATGAGGGTCCGACTTGGGGGTTCGACCTCCTCTAAAACCTAAGGTCTTATGGTAAGGTCCATCTTATTGTACGGGAAATATGATAAAACAAAAGAATATGTATCAGAATCATGTACATAATGTAAAAACTAAATTTGGAAAATTGTAAAAAGAATAAGTCTCACACTCGTACATAAAATAAATGAAAATCCAAAAATAAAAAAGTACATAAAAAGATTATGTATCGCTATTTTGGTTTAATGAGGAAAAAATGTATACATTCCCGTTAAATTAAAAATTCATAGCAATTTCCACTTTAGCCATTCTGACAATGTCAGGGTAAAGTGATGGAAATGTACTCTGTCATTTATACATTCTTTCCATTATCCTATTTTATAGGTTTGTTTTTTTTGCAGTCCTTAGACACATCCTTAAACCGGGACATGCACACATCTGTCATATACCATGTACTTGATGGAAGTTCTGAGCGCCTGATGTGAAAAGTGCTATCATGCAGGAACCATTCCCAAGGGTGCTGTATACAAATAGGGGAGATATGCCAAGGTCAGCTGGAGATTATAATCCTACACTGATGATTGAATTTAGGAAAGTGTTGCAAGGGCTTCACTCAAGGGGCAAGTTAGTTTGGAGGAACCATCGCCTCTGACACTCCTAATAACGTCTCACCTTACAGATCTTGTACAGAGAATCTTGTCCATCCCCCTCCGTGTCCTTGAAGTAATCGTGTGCGGGGAACGTGCGGTGGATATCTCTTTTGATGACACTCTCTTGGGCAGAATCCTGATAAGACAACATAAGGCACAGCTGTTAGCGTCTTTTATTTGTAAAAGCCTGCATGATAAATCCGGCAATACCCAGTGGTCCTAGATGAATTATCTTGTACTCGGTGAAGCAAGGGAAGGAGTGACACCTTCACTGACTTCAATGAACACAGTCTGTAATGTCTTACAATAAAGTCACATTTTATTATCGCAACAATTCAATCGTAATTTATAAAAGATTGCAGGGGAGTCATTGAGGCTTGGTGACTGGCTAAAGTTAGTAGGAGAAATGTAGAAGGGTTAACAATGGCAGCAACTTGTAAGATTTTGAGGACGATTCAACAAATGCTGGTAAGCCAGCCATTGATTTTCTATAAGCGACGGCTAAAGATCTGTCAGTTGGCAGCTTAGACGGCTAATTCCTCCATTAGCGAGAACGTTTCATTCATTTGGGGAAGCACTTCTGACACGAGTAGCAAGAAAGATCTAATACACATCACCATCCTGGAACCGAAATAAAGTCTAAAGGGATTGTTTCGACCATAAGGACATCATAGGATGCCCCTCCCTATCATGACCCTCTGCTATAAGCC
Organism: Rhinella marina; assembly: GCA_900303285.1. Lineage (NCBI taxonomy): Eukaryota > Metazoa > Chordata > Amphibia > Anura > Bufonidae > Rhinella > Rhinella marina. The sequence continues at coordinate 112,405 of ONZH01018090.1, forward strand.
AGAACGGAGAGTAGATGATTGAGAGAGGCTCTAATTCTTTCGGACTCAAGTCGTTCTTGTATAGTAGACTTGGAGGTACTACAATTGTATATGGTTATGTATTTTATTGTATGCTTCTGGCCATAGTTACCATCAAGGAATGGATGACAAAGGGTTAACAAGGAACAGGACTAACCACCCTGTCCCTCTCATCTGGGTAAGAATGGGCTGGTCCTGGGGAGAGTTCCTGTCTAGACAGAGTGAGGAGAGGAAGCACTCTGTAGAGCTCCTGCTCCAGTTGGAGATTCTCCAGACAGAACTACTCAGACCTAAAGTCTTGAGACGCTAGACAGCAAAGTGAACTCCTACAACCAGCATCAGACACACTGCTGCAAGGTGAGGGATTATAGGTCAGGACACCCATCACATAGAACGTTATTAGGCCAGTACCACCTATAAGTGCTAAATTGTAGCCATCCAACCTGCCTTTATATCCTTACTGGTGCCAGAGAGATTTTCACTTACAGAGTTTCTCCGGGTTTTTAATATTGAAGACCTATCCTCAGGATAGGTAATCCATATCAGATTGGCGGGGGTCCGACAATCAGCATCCTCAGAATAGGTCATTAATATCAGATTGACGGAGGTCCGACACCCTCGCCAATCGACTGAATAAGGAGAAGGCGCGTGCCGTCTACTGTTTCTCTTCCTGCTTCCCAAAGACATAACAGCAGCGAGCGGGAAGAGACACAGGAGAGTGCATGCTCGCACAGTTGATCGGCGGGGAGGCCAAGTGTTGGACCGCCGCCGATTTGATATTGATGACCTATCCTGAGAATAGGTCATCAATATAAAAAACCTGGAAAACCCCTTTAAGATGCATTCCCTTTAAGAAATCAAAATCTATCTCTAAAAGCAATTATAGGGACCACTGACACGTTATAAAATTGTAAACTCATAATGCTCTACAATACCAATAATAGCATTAAAGATTAAAATACACCTTTCTGTCTGGCATGAACCATGCAAAACCTGACAGTCTAACCGCAGAGAATGCCCTGGGGCAAATATATGATGTAGACAAAGAATACAGTGATGTGAAACAACATAAAACTATTAATAATTTCTGGTCTTTGAGAACTAAACTAATTAAGCTCAGCAAAATATAATACATAAAATACAGATTATTGTGGGTGCAAAAAAACCCAGTAATTTATATATAAAAAGACCTATTGTGAAGACTCAAGTAGCAGTCACTTGGAGGAAATATCTCAAATGAATCACATGGACTTGAATTAGCGTCATTTTCAGGCTGAGATCGCTCCACGTTGATCCACTGAGATACTGTTTCCTCTTCACAGTTTCCACTGCTGGCTTGAGACCTATTTCCCTGTAGAAGGTGTCAATTACTTCTGCTAAGGAGCTTCGTGCTTGTTCTCAGAGCACGTCGTTCTGAGGGAGCTAGCTGTCGGCCTTAGTACTTGTCAGAGGAGACGAAAAATATTAAATCGCCTGTCTAACGGCTCCCAAAATGATCCTGTCTGCTAACACAGACTTCATGTCACTTCTTTCGAGGGCTGCTGTCACTTGCAGCTGGCGGAGGAAGCCATTTTGTGCGTTGAACTATTATTTATCAGGACTTAAAACAATCGCAATGAATCACTGGGGTGACATATCGTCATGAACTGTTGAGGAGAAATATGTCCTTCTTGCCCATAAAAACTAATCGGACTTGGACTTCATCCAGTGTAGTTTACAAAATGAAAGCTGGTTGGTTGTGATAGCCAAAAAGCAGCCATTGCTGATACATGATTCGCTTTAGGTCTGGGCCCAAGTGGCTGTAAATCAGTTTAAAGGGGGTTTCCAGGGTTTTTATATTGATGGCCTATCCTCAGGATCGGTGGGGGTTGGACACCTGGCATTGCTGTCCATCAGCTGTTTGAGCAAGCTGTTGCGCTTACAAGTGCTTTGGTGAGCATTGTAGCCGCCTCGCGGCTTACCAAGCATAGTGCTGTCCATAGGTTAGCGGCTGTGCTTGGTATCACAGCTCAGAGCCAATCATTCGGCCATGTGACTGAGGAACGTGACGTCACTTGCCTAGGAAGAAGTCTAAGTGCTCACGAAGAGTCTCGGCCTCTTCGTACAGTAGATCGTGGGGGTGTCGGATCCCTACCGATCAGATATTGATGGCCTATACTGAAGAAGTTGTCCCACTATAGACATTGACAATATATTGACTAGATATAAGTCTGATTGTTTGGGTGGCGTGGGCACCCCATGATCTTAGTGTTATTAAGTATTCTTTGTGGTCACTCTCAAATAAAGGGGTTACTGGAGATTGTCTATGCTTAGGGCAGGCCATCAATGTTTGACCGCCCAGCTACTCAGCACACTGCATGGTCAACCGAGTGCCCTAAAATTAATAGAGTCTTTCAGCTGAAAAATACTTAAAGGGGTTTTCTGGGATTACTAGGGTTTTTACCAGATGTCCTCATGGAGTTGCTTACTTTATCTACATCTTCTTTATGTTTTTATTTCATTTCTCCTAACCCGTTTGCCCCATCCCTCTGGTTTGGTTTGATCCTGTAAGTAGCACTTCCTGTGGCTGTATCCAACCAAACCTATGATGCACTTCTCCTTCCTCTGCCACAGTTCCAGCCCCACCCCTAACATCACCCAGCTAGTTTATAGCTCCTCCCACCCAGCTAGCTATATAGACACTTCCCTATCACTGCCCGAAACACCCAGCTAGTTATATAGACACTTCCCTATCACTACCCGTAACACCCAGCTAGTTTATAGCTCCTCCCACCCAGCTAGTTATATAGACACTTCCCTATCACTGCCCGTAAAACCCAGCTAGTTTACAGCTCCTCCCACCCAGCTAGTTACATAGCCACTCCCCTATCACTGCCCCTAACACCCAGCTAGTTTATAGCTCCTCCCACCCAGCTAGTTATATAGACACTTCCCTATCACTGCCCGTAACAACCAGCTAGTTTATAGCTCCTCCCACCCAGCTAGTTATATAGAAACTTCCCTATCACTGCCCCGCCCCTTGGACATAACATCACAGGAAATGCAAAAAGAGCTGCATGGACATGGTCATGTGACCGCAGCCCAGAACGAAGGATAGGAGCAATAACGGCCCGTTCACACAACCGTGTGAACAGGTCCCCACCTATTCCGCAGAATTGCGGAATAGGTGCGGGCCCATTCACTTCTCGCGATTTTGCCGAATTTGCCGAACCGCGGCTCCGCAAGAAATTATAAAACATGTCCTATCCTTGTCCGCAACAGCGGACAAGAATGGGCATTTTGAACGGGGCGCCTGGCATTGTGTTCCGCGAATTGCGGAACACACGCCTGGCGGCACCCGTAGTATTGCAGGTCCGCATTTTTGTCTGTATGCGGCCTAAAGGTGAAGGAAATACATTACAAAATTAAATAACTCCTTTAATGAAATGGCTCCAAGCTTTGCTTTAAACCAGCACAATACATGTGGTATGGATATACACGTCCTCTACACGTGTAAGAGTACATATTAAACATCTATATATTTTATAACCAATTTGCTTTTGAATTGCCTTTAAAAGGATCTGCGAGTTATGCACTACGTGTGAGAGAACATCTATAAAAGTCGGAGTATGCCCAAACTATCATGTCAGCCCATTACTACAAATATATTTAAAAATATATATATATATTTTGAGGCAGCCAAGAAAAAAATTACAAGGACAAGAAATTCATTAAGCGTGTGTACACTAAAGGAAATCTCCTCCTTTTACATTTTAGGCACATTGAGGAGCACCCCCCTATTTTACCACAGTCAGTGCTAAGAAGTTAAACGTTGCTTACTGTTCTCCATGACGAGGCACCAAGTCCCACAAGACATATCATTGTTCAAATTGCTAATTCAATTTACTTCTACACGAAAAGATAAATGTACCCGGGATGGGAAAATAAGGAAAAGAAAGTCCTAAAACACAATAGCAGCAGTTTGGATATTTTATGCACTAGCAGAAGATTTTTTCCAGAGGGGGGTATCGATACGACTTCAACCCTGTTCTTTCCAATAGAAATGGCTGATGCTTTCCAAAAAGAGCACCACAACTGTCCACGAATTAGGTCTGGTATTGTAGCTCAGCTCCGATTAATGGGGCGAAGCTGCAATACCACAGACAACCTGTTGACAGGTGAACACCCCTGCCGATCAGCAGCAGTTTGGTTATTTTATGCACTAGCAGAAGATTTTTTTTTCCAGAAGGTGGTATCGAAATGACTTCAACCTTGTTCTTTCCAATAACTAATGGGTAAAAACTCGTTCCTGACATGGAGAGCGCCGAATTCTTTAGCAACAGCCACCAGGTGGAGCACAATTTTCACTGGACTTTCAATCAATGATCCCATGCTGAAGGCAGTAACGTTAATGTACCAGGATCAGGAGCATTTCACGAGATTTGTCCAGGATTTGAAAAACTTCCAAAAACAGCACCACAACTGTCCATGGGTTGGGTCTGCTATTGCAGCTCCGATCCAAAGAAATGAATGGGCCTAAGCTGCAATACCACAGATGACCTGTTGACAGGGGAAAAAAAGCAGCCATGTTTTTGTAATTCTGAACAACCCCATCAACCTCAAAAGATCTAGACAAGTCAGAAACTGCTTCTTCTCCTCCTCAATCTTCTATGTCACATTATTCAATGACTGGACTGCTTCTTCCCCACCACTACAAGGTATAATGACTTTTAAAGGGATTTGTCCACAATTAGAAAACTATGGTCGATGTCTTCCAAAAACAGCACCACACCTGTCCATGGGTTGGGTCTGGTATTGCAGGTAACCTCCAATTAATGGGACCAAGATGCCATACCAAAGATAACCTGTTGACAGGTGAACACCCCCGATGATCAGCTGTTTGAAGAGGTTGCAGCATTCCAGTTTGGCCTCCTTGCAGCCTGCCAAGAACAGCGCCGTACGTGGTCTAGTGCAGGGTGAGGCAGCCTCCGGCACACCAGCTGTTGTGAAACTACAACTCCCAGCATGCATACTTGCACTGCTGTTTTCATAACTCCCACAGAAATGAATGGAGCATGCTGGGAATTGTAGTTTCACAACAGCTGGAATGCCGAAGGTTGCTGACACCTGGTCTAGTGGCTGTGCTTGGTATTGCAGCTCAGCCCCATTCACTTAAATGGTCCCAATGAAGATAGTGAATGTGTAACTCTTTGCATTCCCCACGTAAAAACAGTTCTGGAGCAATCTTCTTATGGCTCTATGCTGTACTGTTCCTTTATTACTCCTATAAATTATGAATAAATTACTAGCAATTTGCAATGACGTTTCAGATGGGTGTTACCCTGCACAGTCTGACACCGACAGCACTGACGGGATAGTGGCAGATTGTGCAGGGACCTGTACCATCCATCTGGACCTTCATTGCAAACTGGCACAACATAAACCCACAAGACTAGATGCTCCAGAATTGTCTTTAGATGAAGGATGCAATGGTAAAGCTATCTCAGGAGAGGGGACGGGTCCTCTTTAAATCCCTACACTACTTCCTTTCTATTATGTATTTTTTTTTTCTTTAAACACAATTACGTTCTAACATGTAAAGCGGCTTGAAGAGCTCCTACCCCGGAGGGCCCCTGGCTACTTTTTCACCAGCTAATTTGCCGATGTTCAGAAGACAAAGTAGTCTGATAATTAGAGGGCCAGAGGGACAGTTCTCCTGGTGGGGGAACCTGCTGACTTCTCATTTACACGTTAAGCACCACGCTGAGTCTTTGGGAATCAGAAGTTTAATCCCTCCATCATAGAACATTCATATTTCATAAGCAGATTCCTCTAGTGGCTGCTCTCTCGCCATCATCCACACACATCACAAAGCTTAATGCTCGGAGGGGGAAAAGAGTCATCAAAAATAGGGAATTTTTAATTTTACAAAAAGGGTTCCACGTATAATTTGTACTTTAAAGTTATTATTACAAAACCATCAGGCGATCAGTCACTTCACTAAAGGTGATCCCACACATTAGGGCTCATGTCTGTGCAGCGGACCGCAAATAGCTCAGTTTGTGGAAGTGGACCCATTGACTTGAATGGGTCTGCAATCCGCAAGATACGGCCAATGATAGAACATGCTCTATCTTTTTGTGGTGAGGAGGCACCAATGAGAAGCCCACAGTAGTGCTTCCTATCCATGCCTCTGCTCCTCAAAAGATAGGTGAAGTCCTATATTTGGTCATTTCTGACCCATTCGGGCCGCAATACGGGCCATACGGTCAAGTGCATGAGCCCTTAGATGAATGCCGGCAATTTTGGAAGGAACAGTCGACCATCTATAGTGTATGGGGGTATCCTGAGTCTCCACCGAACAGCAGATGACAGGGGAAAGACTAACCGGACTTGCTGTGCACCCCCTTGCTCCTAGTTGTTCCTCTGCCAACCTATCCTCCTTCATGACTGACATGACCAGGTTCCTCCATAGTCATCTCGCCATCGCATTGGCAGAAGACGCAGGAGGAACAAAGGTGCACAGAGTAGCATGGGTCCACCCTTAGTGCACTTAACTGCTCATTTGCATTCTCCAGAATGAAGCAACTGATCGCTAAGCGCAAGGTATGATTACACTGAGGTGAGCTAGCCCTGCAAGGCTTTGGTGCCTGATTTTTATCAGTGAATTTCCTGCTGACAGGCTCCCTTTAACGTTTCACTTTACATCATAGAAGGAAGGGCTTAGCAGGCTATAAATAGTGGAGAATGCATCAAAAATATCAAACAAACTGAAAAGGAAAGTTTGCCAACTTGTGATTCTGGGAAGTAAGAGCACATGCTGGCCTCTGGAGATTATTTAAACTGTGCAGATTAAAATAAGAAATGTAAAGAGATGGCAGCCTGCATTACTAAGGTTCTGTCCACATCCCGCTGGGAGTCTAAGTTTGCTGCATAGGCTGAGAAAGGCTTCCAGGTTACACATCAAATATTTTTTTTAGAATAGGAACCTACTAGCATTGTATCCCCACAGTATACTATGATAAGGTATGGTGGCTGGAAAAGGGGCAGACAATGGCACCTCTGGTATCTTGCTGATGTCTCTTTCCTGAACTTTTGTCTGAAAGCTGGCACTTTTGGCTGTAGGTGTCCACTGTGTAATGCAGGCTTTCTTGAGCTGGCCTGTCCTGGATGTGAACTAAAGTGATTGGTGTCTGAGATGTAGTCCCTCACCTGCAGCAGGATCTGAATTGCTATGGTGGCTGGTCATTATGATGACTGTAATGCTGTAGCTTGGCAGAATATCTGTAGTTTTGTCTTCTGAAGCCTCTCTGGAGTAATGGTATCACAGAGGAGTTGGTTATCTGGTCCCTAAGGCCCTAGGAGAAGGAGCAATAGGACGCGCTTCCTCACTCCTCACAGTCCTAGCTAGCACGAAATAAGATCAGCCCACTCCTACCAAGAGGGGAGGAATAGGGTGGTTAGCACTATCCCTATGCTAACCATCCATACAAACAAAAAATCTGCAGATACCCCCTGTATGTCATATACTGCCATATACTGACCCTAAACGTAAAAAGAGCCATACACGGCAAAGGAGGTTATCTTCTTATTCTTATCAACCCATGATGGCAATTCTAAAAATAATAATTGTATATGGGAATGTGAATTAAGAAAATAATTATGTTCATGCTGGAAAGACTCTTCTGACAATGTGGGACGAGTATTTTAATCTTTGCTATGGGGTTCACTTCCCTAGATGTGCATCTTTGTTAAGTCAGTTTTTAAGGGATTTTATATATTTATATCTTTAGATCGTCTGATCCGAACTATCCCGAATGTGCTTCAATTTCCAAAATTTTGGCTTGAATTCTGATCCTATGGAATGGATTCACTCAACTCTATTCCCGCTCATTATGTGCATTTACATGCAGCAATGAACGAAGATACAGTGGGATAAATAGCCGTTACTAAATGGGGATAAATAGCCGTTACTACGATTGTTCATCCACAAACAGGGATGAACGAACGTAGTAAACAGGGATGTGCTGCTGTCAAACAAGGAATTTGGTGACGCAGGAAAGGTAAGATCACATTTGTAGAGGCATTTTTACACAGGTCAATTATCGGGAACAAGCCTTCATGGAAACTTCTGTTCCTGATAATTGCCCTTGACCTGTGTAAACGCTCCATTGTGTGGTTTATTTTGCCTTTTTTGAAACCTTCATTGGCACTGCTTGTGTGTACATGACAACGGTACCATTCCAGCATTGTAACCTGTAGCATCATTTCATCATGTCTGTGAACATCCTCCAACAGCTCCTACAAAAACTGGGACTTCTGCTTTTTTCTTCACTCAGGCACTGAGCGCAGATCTACGAGAATTTAGTTTACCAAATTCTGTGGTGACACAGAACTAGTTTTCGGATTCTCTATCATTTCTTACCATAATTCACATAAATATGCTTCTCTGCCAGCTACAAACGAGAATTTTTTTTATTTTTTTTTTAAAGTTCCTGTAAACTCGACTAGTAAGCATCATGTGTTCATTTTGTGGTAAGGGATCGGGTAAGTGTTTATTACCCTGGTCTATAGCTTCATCATTTACTATTTTGCAAAACCCAACTTCTCCAAATCCCTCGTCGAGGAAATGTTTGGCATGATACCGTCACATTAGGGAATCATGGGGATTTCGACTGACTTCTCTCAGTTGCTTGTGCACAACGTAATACCTGAAAGACATTTTCCGCCCTATGAGAAGGTGAAAGACGTGTCGACAGCTGCGAGATAACATTCTCTTCTGGTGGTAGACCTCGGTGGCCGCGTTAATTAAAATTCAGTGCGCCCAAGTTGCCATGGTAGCAGCGCGTCTCTGAACAATACCTCGGTAGCAGCAGAGAGAACGCCCCCAGCTGATGTGTGTATTTCCACTGGGTGGATAAAAAAAAAAGCTAACAATTTGGCTTTCTCAATACAAACAAGGATTTGACGCAGAGCTATGCGGTGACGGCTACCATCATTCTGCTACCAGGAAAGGTAAAAGAATCCGGCTGACCGAGTTAGCACCTGCAGACACCTTTCCTCTTCTCTTATTAAAATTTTTTTACTCTGACTAAGCAAAGTCTGCAGCCACTTCAGATTCTGGCTGGGGCAGCACTGGCAGTGAAATAGTTAATGGCACAGCAGCTTCTTGATAAAGGAGCTGCCAAGCTTGGCGGCGTCTAAAAATAGGCGCGAGTTTGCCATCTGCTTTTCTATTCCTGAGCTGGCAGCAGCTTCACGCTCCGCCGGTGCCAGCCCCCCTGTTGCTAGCTATCCGGCGGCAACAGCAAATAATAGAGTGAGCCGAGGATAATAAGGTGTTTGTCCGAAGTGCTGCAGATCCGATTAATCGACCCTTTTGACTCTTCAAAGATAAGTGACAATGAATGAATGCGGGATAAGTTTTTATCGTAAAATAACACAAAACGTCTGTTCTACATGAAAATAAAAAAGGGGAATGTGTCTCTACAGAATGGGATTTACATACGTACAGAGCAGGTTTAACACCGTACTTATGTCTAACACCATGTAGATTTAAAGGGGTTGTCCATTTTCTATAAAAAAAAATAAAAATAAAAAAATATATAAAATTATTAATAACTCACTTTGCCAATCCCATGCCAAACCAGTGGCTACAGTAATGACCTGCCGCACCAGGAACCAGCATCTGACCTCTGCAGAGTCCTTGGTGGTCACGTACCAAACATCCTGGTATCTCCGCTGTCCACTGCAGCCAATCACTTACACACAATCCAAAACCAGGTGACAATTTAAAGGCTGTGAACACCTTTGGTGGCATTTTTTTAATCATTGCATTTCAATCATTTTGGGATAAAAAAAAATATTTTTTCCCATTGGTCTTATTAAAAATCTTATGGGTTTTTTCTTAAGCCTGCAAACCATGTCACACTGAATCCATCAGAGTTTCTTATCTGTGAACTCCTGACAGCTCATAAACACTCTACACAGCTGCATTCAGATCTCAGGATCCATGTGAGGCACGGGGTTGGTTCTGGCTTTGTTAGAAAAAGAATATGATGTATTACAGGATGTCTGATTTTCATTTTTTTATATTACTCATGGGATAACCCCCTTAAATGAGTGGTTATGAGCTGTTAGGAGTTCAGAGATAAGGGGTACACATCCATCTCCCTGACAGATTCAGTGTGAAGCAGAAGGAAATGTTCTGCAGAGACACTGAAAGTCAAGGCTGTAGAACAAAAACTGTTGAAAATGTTTAATGAAGACCAAGTGGAAAAAAAAGCCCAAAATGAGTAAAATGCAATGGTCAAAAATAATCCTCCAAAGGTGTCCATTGACTTTAAATACAGTAGTTTCAAAAACAGTTCCCATAGGGGTCTCCTGTCCATAAGTAAGATGCTCAAGGTGACATTATAGGTAAATCAAGGAACAGGCAAATGACAATTTTCATCTTTTTTTTCCCGGTAATATTTGAACAAAGTATTTTGCACCCACACTTGTAATAAAATGTTTTAGAAGACATCCTCCACTAAGTGACTCAGAGAGTCATTACTGATTGTCTTAGAAGTCACAGTAAAATAGAACTTCATGGAAACATATATTACAGCTCTGGGGGCGGATAGCAACTTCAAATTCTACCACATCTTCATTCCAAGAATAAGAATATAGTGGTCAAAATCATTTAGATTGTACCCATCATCTTCACAGAGCGGAGGATGAGCAGATAATAAAGCCATCCTCCGGATGAAGAGGGAACGAACAGAACACTTACAAGGTGACCTCCTTTTCGTCTTTTCAGCCGTAGATCCATCAATTCCTAGGCTCCTCTTCCGCCATCCAAGATGGCCGCGCCACTTCTCAGACTACCTGAGGCATAATGTGCATTCTGTAGTCCGAACACTTCCTGCTTCCCTTGGATTGGCCAGCGATGCACATGTGAAAGGTGCTGAACAAGCAGGACACAACTTGGACTATTAATGCAGCTAGTCTGAGAAACGGTGTGGCCGTCTTGAAGGACATAAGAGGAGTCCAGCAATTAAAGTATCTGCAGATGAAAAGGAGGGAACCAGGTAAGTTTTGGGTTTGTTCTTCAATTAACGTGAGTATTTTTTCTTGAATGTAGTCCGAATTCTCATGTTGCTACAGCCAAAAATGTCTGTATTCACTGATGAAGGGCATAGGGCACGACAAATTAAAACATGCTAAATAAACTGAACATAGCATGCTTTTAATAGGCTCTTCTTAATCGTATGTTTTCAGGAGGGAATATGTCGGGTCATATTTAATTAATCTAAAAATAAAAGAGAAATAAAAGCCATATGTGAGCAAAAAAAACATTTTAAAGGGGATTTTCCAGGATTTTCATATTGATGGCCAATCCTCAGGACAGGCCATCAAAATGAGACTGGTGGAGGCCCGACTCTCGACACTCTGCTGATCTACTGTACGAAGAGGCTGGGGTGCTCCATGAGAACTTAGGCCTCTTCCTAGACTTAGTGACATCATGTTCATTGGTCAAATGGCCTAGGCCAGGGGCGGACTGGGAACTTAAAGCGGCCCTGGAAAAAAAAAAAAAAAAACTAAAAGTGGCCCGGTTGTAGGCAGGTTAATATTGGCAAAAACAGGGCATAAATAAGTATGCAGAGCCAGCAATACTGTAGTAAAGCACAAAATACCGCCCCAGCAGAACCAAATACACAGCGTAGTATAAAATACCACCGCCCCCGTTGCAGCATTCAACTCTATCACTGTTCTGAGGACAGCAATACAGTTGAATACAGGAGGGAACTTTCTTCTGACAGCCAGGTGCATAAGTACCAGATGCTCCTAGCATTAATTAATGCTGAGAGCATCAGATCGCTATGCACCTGACCGGCAGCCAAAAGGAGGGCTTTGCCCCCTGGGCATCGGTCCACCTGGAAATTTCCCTGTAGGGGGTATGGCTAGTTCGCCCCTGGCCTAGGAGCAGCTCAGTCCCATTCAAGTGGCTATCAAATGGACAGAGCTGTGTTTGGAAAGCTACGAGGAGGCAGTGGCGCTCAACGGGTGAACACCCTGGTTTCCTGGAACAGCTGATGGTCAGTGATGCCGGGATTAGGACCCCTGCCGATCTCATATTGATGACCAATCCTGAGGACAGGCCATCAACATGAAAATGCAAAAAAATCTCTTTAATCGTCCTAGAAACCCTTCTATGCAGCTACACCTCTGGTCACCCACCATTCTTGGTAAAATAGCAGCATTACCATGATGGGATGTCATCTTATTCCCTGTGGCAAACAGGGTCGTAAGTATCTTGTGACTAATGCAAAAATACAGACCCAGTAGATGTTACTGCGATCTGCAAAAGCAGCATGTCTGCGGGTAGCCCTGTCCTGGGGTATAGTGGAAGAAGATCATGCTTCAGGCATCTATCAAGGGAGTGTACATGTCATATACCCCGGTGGCTCCCTCTACTCTATATAGGCAGTAACACGTTCATACATGCTGCTTGCCTTGGTTGCTAATTCAATTAACTCTTTCACTAGGGACGTAATTTCAGCAAAAAAGCCAGAAGAGGCAACCGTGACTGTCTGGCTGGCATCCAGCTTTGTCAAGAACAAGAGAATCTGCCAGATTTCCGACTGAACAGCCTCCCCCGAAACACCAAATAGAGATGATCACGATACAGTAAAATCAACAACGCTCAACACATTGCTGTTTAACCACGTGTAATAGCAGCACACATCTCATATAGGGTTAATATCAAACTAAAATTTCAGATGGGGAAAGAATCGTGCAATATACCATCCACAAAATATTAATTCGGGTCCGTTTCACATTACCCATCTGAACCCAGTGTTGTGCAAGAATAAGGGAAAGGGGGAGGGGGGTTGGCAAGCCCTCCCAATTGGCCAGACCTGTACAGAAAAGATCATCTACCTGTCTACCCCGCTCCTCCTCCTCCAGGTCTGCGATGCTCCGCTGGGCTCCCTCGATGTCAACATCTGGTTAGACAACGCTGCAGCCAATCACTCGCTACAGTAGTGACCAGATCCCCTTGAATCATGTGATCACTTGTCATGATACAAGGGGAGCTAGTCACCACTGCGGCCAGTGATTGGCTGCTGTAATGTCAAACCAGATGTTGACATTGAGGGAGCCCAGAGGAGCATTGCAGGCCTGGAGGAGGAGGTGTGGGGAGCCATTGCCAAGAAGCAAGTACTGGCAGGGGTTTGACGACAAAAAAAAACAAAAAAAAAAAAAAAACCCTTTTAGGTGCCCATATAACTTCAATAGCTGTCAGCCAATGCTCATTTGGCCCAAAGTTCTCTCTCCAACTCCCCTATACATATACATGCTTAGCTCAACTGAGTGTGCCTATGTTTACAACGGGGAAAGAAGAGAAGGTTGCCATCAATCAGTCCTGGTGGTGGCCTTTTGTGTATGATGGTTCGGGAGGGAAAGGTGTCAGCCATGGCTATCCTTCCCAACACCCCATAAACAGGCATGCTTGGACAAGTAGGTGTTTGTTCTCAATAGGCAGAGTGGAGTAAAGCTGCGGTCAGTCACCTCTGGTGTCTGCTTCTTTTTTAAGGCCTCATTGATATCTCCGTTAGGAGATCCGTCCGGCTGTTCCGGCGCAAAGCAGCCTACCGGATTCTCTAATTCACTGCAATAAGGTCCGGCAGTGATCCGGCTGCTCTCCAGCATAAATGCCAGGTTTCGGCAAGACAAAAATCGTTGCATGCAAAGTTATTTGGTCCAGCTGCCAGCCGGCATTTGCGCCGGATCAGGCAGCCGGATCTCCTAAATGTCAGGCTGCTAGATATCAACATGCCCAATCCTTTTATTGTTAGCCGACCACCTAACAATAAAAGGATTGGACATGTTGATCTCTAGCAGCCTGACATTTGCCATCAGGGGAAAGTCAGGAGGCTCCAGTCCTGTTGAAATACGCAGGTTCGGTCAACACACATCTAACGTGTACAACCTGCTTTAGAGCTCAATGACAAAATATTACAGCTCTGAGTTCAATGGAACTGTAAAATATAGCAATTTATGGGGCTCTACCGTAATTCTACATTTCTTCAATTTTATAGGGAGACCCACAGAGCTTTTTTCTGTTGCATTCATACAGAATTTACAGAAAACAACTGCAGCACGTTCCAATTGTACAGCAGACATGATATATGATGTACTACGAGGACCGAACTGAATGGACGTTAGTCGTACCTCTAAAAACATCTGCCACCACCATTGACGCTATATCGGCTCTGCTAAGAAAGTGTCTGCCGCCAAGATGATAGTAAATTGACTTTTTGGATACAATGATTGGCAAGCATCTGCCACTGCTAGCTCTGGGTTACGTACATGAATGAAATAAGTAATTTTGAGCACCTCGAGGTGGACAACACTCATCAGATATGTCAATCAGATATGTCACATTAGTGAGGCAGCAGATACTGGCAATGTGCGAGTCCTGGGGCTAATTGTCAAGGAGACCACACGGTCACTTCTCCTCTGAAATCAATAGGAATCACGGAAACCTATAGGTGCTATGATCCCAAGGGAAAAGCGTAGTTTCCATGGGAAGAGGAATCAAGAATGATGGACACATAGGCTGTATGGCAGTGCACCTTGGACAACAGAGGGTCCAGGGGTACAGAAATATTCTGCAACCAGGGGCAGATTGGTCATTTCCCGGTAGGCCGATAACCAGGGGGCCGCCTTAGCCCACCTCGTGGCTGGCCAGAGGAATTTTTGGGGATGTATTTTGTTCTGTTGGCGGCAGTATTTTGTGATGGACTGTGATATTTGGCTCCTTTGGGGTGGTATAATGTGCCACAATATATTGTTGATACTGTTGGCCCTGCCTTCCATCAATTTGGGCCCAACTTCAAAACGGGGCCACTTTTAGCATTTTTTCCAGGGCCACTTTAAGTTCCCATTCTGCCCCTGTCTGCAACACAAGCAACACTTCTAGGAGAGAAAACCTCCCTACGCAGGGAACTGGATGGAATATATTCCCATGCATGGAGGCATATGGAGTTATAGCAAGTGCTATAGTGGAGTCTAATAAACAGTGGAGCCTCTGATTATATGGCTACATTTTACCAGAACGGAGATGAAAATTAAATATATAAACCTCCAGCATCTGGAAATAAAAAGCACAAGTTTGCTGTGTCGCAGTCAGTGGAATAAATGTGCGCAGAGCGTCGTTATTTCTCTCTCACTGATTCAATTACCTGATTCCAATTCTAGTCCTCTGGGTGATTTCTCTCCCACAGGCTCCCCCGCCAAGCCTTCCCACACTCACTATATCTGGCTCTGTATTATATATCCTTGTCCTTATCTCATCAGATCAGCACATAAACTGTTGCTAAGGTAAGCCTGTGGTTGTGTATATTGATCCAGTATTTGTGTGCTGCCCTCCTTCCCGTTGGACCACATAGTTAATGTTCTGGAAAGTCTGCACCACGGACTGGATAGAACGGTGGATGTTCTTATGGTTGGTCTCCCTTAAAGGGTTTCTGTCACCAGATCTGGGCATATTAAACAGGATGACATTTGCAATGTGCAAATGTCACCTGATGCCCAATCTGGTATTAATTTTTATATTGGTGCCCTTGTTTTTGATAAAAATGCACTTTTATTTTATGCTAATTAGGCTTACTAGGTGCAAGGGGCGGTTACCCTGCACCTAGTAAGCGCCGTTTGCCCACCTGCTGTCACGCCTTCCTTGTCTTCATTGACAGGGCCAGGCAGCTTGTTCGATCTTCTGCCGACCCTGTCCTCGCTTCAAATCCCGCACCTGCGCCGTGCGGAATAAAATCGGCATACATACTACTAACATAAGCTGGAAAACGTCTTAATTACATGACACACCGCCATGCAAGGTTACACACTACTGGCTTCCAGATATCATATGATCATCTAGAATAGGCTACTCAGATCCTCTGTAATAGGCAACTTCCTATGATGCATCTGCAATATCTTGCTCATCTGGCTTCTATGGGATAGTTTTGAAGATCTGCCTGCCTGTATAGTCCAAATGGCAGGCTCTGGAGGCGGCACACACAAGATATATCTTCCATTATATAATCGCTTACACGGAGCTGCAATCAGATTCTTGTTAATCAAGGCATAAACTCACCCTGAAGTGGAATACACACCGCTGCACTTGAGATTCATGTTTCTGTCTACACCAGACTTGTGTACAGAGTAATGACTCACGCACAGCGTCGTATTGTAGATCTGCGCTGTATGGATCCATAATAGGATGCCAAGAGCCGGTGATGGGTCCATACTGAACCTCTTATGTGCCTCCTAATTGTGCTCCATTGCATGCCATGTTGCTTATTAAAGGACAAAAGGCTTCACAGAGGCGCCAGAGACTCCCGTATCTCTCTGTCCATAATATGGACTAGAAGGGACTCCATGTGCCACTATCCAGGGTCCATACGCATGGTTTTACCATGTGCATAAACCATAAATATTACAATTCCTCTCAATGCCTTTCTAATCCACTAGGCCAGTCAGCTAGCAGAATTCTGAATGCAGCTCTGGATAATGTAAATTTTTTTATTCCATGTCCTGCTAGAAATGTACATGATGTAATCTGTAGTGAATGTCATTTTCTTACTAGTGGCTGTATTTGTGAGTTATATCTCCCTGATGTTTCTCATCTGTGTCATGTGACCAGCAATCAGACTCACCAACTGACACAGCATCTTATGTGTGGACAGGAAGTCCATTTCTCTATGTATTCCTATGGGATCCTCACTCTGAGTCTCATAGGAATGAATAGAGCAGTAACTGACTTCCTGTCCTGGGTCAGTTGGAGGTCAGGGAGTTGGTCACATGACCCAGCTACAATTAGAAGAGAGGTTTTTACTCACAGAAACAGTCTCTGATAAGAAGATTGCATTCACTACAGATTACATCATGCACCTTTCTAACAGGTCAGAGAATAAAAATTTTTGCGAGAGTTCTTTAAGAGTGAAAAATGCAAAGTATCTGTACGGATGTACATTATATATAACAAAAGGTTCAGCTTGCTTTAAGAATCTAAACTCAGCCCTGTCGATGCAATTTTGAAAGCTGCACACAACATGTACACTGCCGGGATTAGGTGGTTTTGGCATCCAATATCTACGTCTGCCATATTATGCTTTGTTTCGCCAGATGCGACATAAAACAGACGGCCCTCCTAATGCTTCTTAGCATACAGACTGTCCACGGGAAGCTTCATGTCTCTTGTGCCACGGGCTGCCATTAAAGACTATTCAGATACAAGAAAGATCAAAAAGCATCAAACGATTACCCTGCGCTGGAGACATGCCGTCGCTGGCCAACAATTGGTATTAGGAGTTCACAGTCGTCCTCTGCCCGAGAGAGACAACTGTCCAATATGGCCTTCCATTGGAATGGACATACTGTAAAGCAAACATGCCAAGGACGAAAAGCAACATGAGCTGGTGAATGCCCAAAAGCATAGCAAATGTATAAAAAAAAAAAAAAAAAACACTAAATGCAAGGACAAGAGGAAAAAGCTAGCTCACCAAGGTCTCTTAAAAGGTGCCACCAACAGAATCCTCTGTCTGCTCAGATACTTGAAACGGGGAATAATGGAATTGCTCTAGCGTGAAGTTAAATTCAATTTATTGAAGAAATATTACATTTTTTGCCTGTAAGACCCTTGGACCAACATGTTTTCATTGCAAGGTGGTCTTACTCCTGAGACACATCTGGACCAGGAGTCTTACAAGAGAAAATGTTTCAATACTTTTTCAATAAATTGGATTTTACTTCACTGTATCATTTCCATTATTCCCCTGGTAGGAGAAGTCTGCAGAGAAAACGGCTTGGAGGATGTATGGCGGGAAGGACACCAAGGGTGCGGCATTTTTCTATAGGGAATTTGATGGACAAAGCCAAGGTAAAGGAACTTGCAGGCATACAGAGGCAGGGGTGCACCACCAAAGAGGCGAGGTGAGGCGACCGCCTCAGGCAGCACCAGGTAGGGGCAAGAGGGGGGAGGCAGAAGGGCCATGGGCAAGGAGCGCTTTCATTGTGGCAAAGGGGTTAGGTTAAGAAATTAGCATTGGGCAGGGGCGCCGTTTGAGTTTTCACTTCGGGCAGCAGAAAGGCTAGGTACAGTAAAAACATGAAGAACTTATATAGATGCCGTAATAACGTCACAAAATGGAGCCACGGTACATCTGTGTGCATAAGAGTCTACGGTAGAGCTACCCACGTAACGGGAGACAGGAAGGCAGTACTATCGGTGCCAAAGTCATTGGGGATCATTTGTGATGCTGTTAGTTTTTGAAGGTCTTTTTAGTTTCTTTTTCATCGGCGTTGTCATAAATTAGGCACATCTTCGGTAGTCCGAGTGTTTGCCAGAAAATTGGCAGCTTTTAAATTTGCCAGCGCTCGGCCCCTGCCACTCATCTCGACAATGTGTAAAAACGTCTCTGTAGAAAATGTTGTCGCACGGGTGTTTTATGTCAAAAAGAGCCATAAGACTGTTAGTAAATGACCCTCAATTTCTTGGTAAAGTGATCAACCTCCCCTAGCAAGCTGACTATGCTATCCCTGTGTGCCTAAAGCACAGATATAGCGGTTATTTTGCCGTGATATGGGTTGCAGGTTCCCCATAAATACCGCGTTCAGAATTAGGAGTTTGTTTTTTTTCAGGACTGGCTCCGGTATTTGATCCTGGCAGCCCCTTGGGTCTCCCGGGGTGCTCAAATGATTTACACGAAGCAGAGGCATGAAAGCATGACTTGCAGATGGCGCACGTCCTCGGCATTCGCTCTCAACAGGTAGCATTTCCTCAAAATGTAGTTAAAATAAGACGACGGTGCAAAAGGCTGGTGGAGTCAGGGGACAGTCTCCAGGGGTAACGGGAGGTAACGCAGCCAGACTAATTAAAAAATGTTTCAAAGAGATGCAAATCTATTAGGGATGCAACGGAAAGGCGATGATTAGAGAGCGTTTGAGGTTTTTCCAGCAGATGTACATGGGAGGTGTTACGAGTAATTCCCATTCTATGTTCTCCTCCTAATGAACAACGTGTAGCGCCAGATAGGCTCACCGCTCCAACAATGACTGTCGCCCTCGTTCCACCCTCCCCCGTAGCTAAGTTTGGAGACACACGAAATGAGTGTTTGTATTTTCTATGTGCGCTGGAGTAACAGAGATGCTCATTGCTTTTTATCTCTTAATTACCTTTCTCCTGCACCATCTGAGGCGGCCTATTTTTACCCAGAGCCGTTTGCTGCAGCAAGACATCAACTACTTCAACCTGAAATAGATTTGCGTGCCCCTGTTTATACGGCGCGCTCCCAGCTGCACATTACAACCCCACCAGTAAACACTGACAGCCAGTGGACATAGGGGTAGAAATCTGGCGATTTAGGTGACGGCGAGTAGCAAAGCCATTTTGAATAAGGGGGCATTCACATGACTGTATCAGTTTTTCGGTTCCCAAATCGTGGATCCTGGCCGTGCGCATGACGACATGTAAAACTGTCCTAAGCTTGTCTGCAAAAACGGACAAGAAGTATGACATGTTCTATTATTTTTGCAGGGCCGCAAAATATGGATGCAGATAGCGCACGGTGTCATTGGTTGCTATGACGCCGTGCGCTTCCTAAGGCTGCCGCTGTACAGTGATACACTCTATACGAGCGTGTACAGTCTATCACTGTACAGCGGCGGCCTCAGGAAGCGCACGGCGTCATAGCAACCAATGACGCCGTGCACTCCTGCCCTCAGAAGGAGCACGGTCCAGGTTTTCACGGACTGTGCTCCACGGTCGTGTGAAAGGGCCCTTACACTGTCTGCAATAAACGTTATATTAGGGAATTGCTATTTGTGCAATCACTCAGGTGATGCATAAAACAATAGCTATTGCATAGGATTACCTGGTGCCTATTGATGTGTAATAATCCACTGACATCACTGAGACTGTAAAACACGCCACTAATTTCTACAGACTTAGAGGACCCGTCCCCTCTCCTGACACCTCTGTTTTAGTAACTACTTGCAATCCCCATGTTGAAACAAATTTGGAGCATCTATTCTTAAGACTCAATTTTGTGCAGTCCCTCTATTTTTCCTTCTAGAAATTTACTGACGTCTTTTCAGCAGTCTACAACAAAGGTCCAGCTGGGTGTTTCCAGTTGGGGGGGGGGGGTGTCCCTGCACAGTCAGACACTGGCACCACTGATTGGACAGCGTCAGAGCACGCAAGGACACACACCCTAACTGGTAACACCCATCTGGACCTTTATTGTATACGGCTAGCAATTCATTCATAATTTCTAGTAGGCATAATAGAGAAATGGCACAACACAGTCACAAGAATAGATGCTCCAGACTTGTTAGTACATGGGGAATGAAAGAGCTGCTTGAACCAGACATTTCAGGAGAGGTGACAGGTCTCTCTCTTCAATATGCAAAATACTGGCTGTGCACTTGTAATGGCTGCCCCCACTGTGCTGGAGATGACAAACCTTCCTTTAAAAAAAAAATTAAAATAAAATTACTGGAGGCGGCTATCTGCAGAGAGGTATTTGGGTACTTGACTGCTTGGCGAGTCTTTCACAGGCAATGGTCTTGCAATAAGCACTGCATTATCATGCAGATGTGAGACTGTGATTGCTGCACTCAGAGGAGCCCTGCAGAGGATCACATTGGCTCGGTGCTATTTTAAGACATCTCTTTAGTGTCTTGAGGCGCCAAGCAATTCTGAAATCCAAGGAACATGTGCTATACAAGTGTTTTGTGGCACATGAGGGTGGGAGCGGATACGGGGAAGGCTTCACTGTGTCTCCAACATCTCAGCAGATGCAAATGATACATTTAGTATTGCAACCACTTGGTTGAGATTAGCTGCTTATCTGGTATATTTTATCAAAGAGGAAGCCCTGACGCGGGCTTGAGGCACAATCACTGCTGATCCCCTGCCAGAAAGAGAAAGGCGGCCAAGATTTCCATCTAGCCTGCTTCCGAAAAAGGAGACTGAATCCCCACAGCAATGGTGCAAACCCTAAGGCCCCTGTCACACTGGCGGCAGGCCTGATCCGGCAGGTGAAGGGTGCTGCCGGATCAGGCCTGCCGCAGTGACATGTGTGGAGCCGGAACCGCGCTCCGGCCCCACACGTCACACAGTACATACATACACATAAACATACACACACATATAGACAAACAAACACACATACATACTTACATGCTCCCCGGCAGGTCTTCGGAGCGTCAGAGGGACAGGACGGCTCACACAGGTCACGACTCCCCACAGCGCCCTCTGCTGGGCGCATGGTGGAATCGTCATCTGTGTGCGCCGTCCTGTCCCTCTGACGCTCCGAAGACCTGCCGGGGTGCATGTAAGTATGTATGTGTGTTTGTATGTCTATATGTGTGTGTATGTTTATGTGTATGTTTATGTCTGTATGTGTATATGTGTAGCCGGATCCGTAATGGACTCCATTGAAAGTCAATGGAGGGCGGATCCGGTTACCATTATGGTCACACCAGACGGATCCACCCCCATTGACTTGCATTGGGGGTAATTCCGGATCCGTCTTGGTGCGGATGCCTGGACCGGAGAGCAAACCGCAGCATGCTGCGGTTTGTTCTCCGTTCTGGAGACGGAACGGAATGCTTTTAGGAGCATTCTGTTGTCTTCAGTTCAGTTTTGTCCCCATTGATAATGAATGGGGGCAAAACTGAAGTGTTTTTTTCCGGTATTGAGCCCCTATGACGGAACTCAATACCGGAAAAAGAAAACGCTAGTGTGAAAGTAGCCTAAGGCCCCTGTCACACAAGCGAATTTTCCGCGCGGGTGCAACAGGTGAAGCGAACACACAGCACCCGCACTGAAACTCATTCATTTCAATGGGTCTGTGTTTTTCACGCATCATTTCTGTCACGGTGATAGTGGGGCAGCAATTTGTCACGGCTGTGGCAGTGGGAGGTCCTTGAAGTTGGTAATATTCTCAGTTGGGGATGATGGGAGGGCTCCCCGGTTGGGGCTGGACTACCATGGTTGGCGGTCAGTTGTGGCAGAATTTGGGGGCCATCAGTGGTGCCTCCGAGCTGGCGCTCATCAGCTGGAGGCAAGATGGCTCAGCCCGGACGGGGTAACTTATTACTTGGGGCTTCAAGGACCTCCCCCGTAATTAATTATACGTTATACATATGGGGAATTGGCATTTTGCATATGCCATTGCGTATGGGTTTTCTGCTATGCTATGGTAATCTAAAGGTTATATTTTATGGGAATAAAACGGCTGCTGTGGCCGATTTAATCCAACCTGGTGTCCGTGTTTTATTGCGGTTAGTTATTTATGGAGTATTTACGGTAGGTTCTGGGGACATATTGTTTGGGTTGGCATCCAAAGGTCAGGTCAGTATTAGAGGGGTCAAGCGGAAGGTAACCAATACCTCCGTCATGCGTTTTTCACTGATAGTTGCTAGGAGATGGTGTTTGTAAATCTTCAGTTTGTTTCACACTTGCACCCGCGCGGAAAAAAAACTGAAACACTGAACGCAATTGCAGACAAAACTGAACTTGCTTGCGAAATGGTGAGGGTTTCACTGAACGCATCCTGGCACAATCCGTATCGTTCATGTGTAAGGGGCCTAAGGGTTCCTGCACACGAGTTCAGAATTCAAAACAGAAATTCGGCGCAGTTTACGCAGCAAAATGCATATGTTACTTGGAGGTTTTGCCACGGATCTCACCCTTCCATTGAAAAGGGTGAAAACCCCACCAAAAAAAAAAAAAGCAGGTCAATTTACGCTCGGAAGAAAAAATGCAAAAGTATGGGATTTGTCCGGTCTCATTCACTTTGCTGGTAGTGTATTATGCTGTGGAACGGATTTCAAAATCTATAGCGAATCAATTGCGATGCGAAGGTTGAAATCCACATGTAATTTCTACTGATTTTCCACTGCATTTCACTTCAGATGCAGGAGTATCCTGAGTGCACAAGCACACGGCAGTGCAGTTCATGTGAATTTTCCGTGCAAATTTTCATGGGGATTTCACTGTATTTGTGCACCAAAATCCACCTTTTACTTGCGGATTTTGTTGTGAATTTGCCCCATAGCTCTGAAAAGTCCACACAAAAAATTGACATGTTGTGGAATTCAAAATCTGCTCTGCACGAAAATTTCTGCACCATGTACATAAGGTTTTGAAAATCTTTTATCTACTTAGCCGTGGATTTTCCACACGTAATACGCACTTTGTGCGCGTGACCTGAGGGTACGAATGCACATTATATATTGTGTTGTAGTGGAGTTCGCCCTCTGCATAGCAAAGGTTGAAATCTGGATCTGAATACCCCAACTTTAACGGACATGCTGCAGATTTAAACTCCCAAAGATGAGAGAAGGTCATACAAGCTCACCACTGACCCAAATTAGCGTTGAGCGAAGCGAAGCCGGACTCTGCTTCAGTTCTGACTAGTACCTCGGAATCGAGGCCGAGTTCGGTTCCAAGTTTTAAAGTGGTTTTCCACTTTAAAAATCAACTACTGAAGTTATTCAACGAAGTCACGTGCGACTTCAGCTCATCGGAGCCCATACATTCTAACACTGTACAGAGACGGATCTCCATACAGTATTATTCTGAAGTTATGAATGAAGTGACTGTCTCTCGATAAAACGATTCTTTATTGGCCACTTCTTAAAAAGATCCATAAAGTGCCTATTCCCGCGCTATGCATTTCAGGCGAACGCATGTCGTCCTCCATCATGGAAAGGTACCATGCCAAAAAAAAGAATTGTTTTATCTAGATAAAACAGTCTAGAGTGCTGGATTTTTCTTATCAGACCTAAATTCCGCAGCGCACGTTAAGTCACAGGAGGATTTAGTTGTGTGGAAATTTTGCGCGTCGTGTGGATGAGATTTTTGAAAATCTCATCCACTTTTCTGCTACTGTATTCACTCTGGATTTTCCACAGGCAATCATGTGGTCATATCCTAAGTTATTCCTGATGAAGGTGTGTTCCACCTCTAAGGGCTCATGCACACAAACGCATTTTCTTTCTGTTCTTTTTGCAGACTGTATACGGAACCATTCATTTCAACGGGTCCGCAAAAAAAAACGGAAGGTACTCCGTGTGCATTCTGTTTCCGTAAAGCCATTCCGCAAAGGGATAGAACATGTCCTATTGTCCGCATTACGGACAAGGATAGGACTGTTCTATTAGGGACCAGTTGTTCCGTTCCGCAAAATACGGAATGCACACGTAGGCCATCTGTATTTTTTGCGGACCGCAAAGTACATAAGGTCGTGTGCATGAGCCCTAAGGGTCCAACTACACAAAATGTGTAGCACAAAAAGAAAGTTGCGCAACATTTCATGTATTGAATTTCAATGGTGTTGCTACGGGACATGCTAAATGCTGTTATACAGCAAAAAAGAAAAAAAAAAAACATCTAAGGAATCATGCACATGACCGTGTGTATTTTACGGTGGCAAAACACGGATCCGCCATAAATACAGATGACGTCCATATGACAGCTATATTGCATCCGTTTTTGTTTTGTTTTTTGAGGATCCATTGTAACAATGCCTATCCTTGTTCGGAAAACAGACAAGAAAAGGACCTGTTTTATCTTTTTTGCAGAAGTTGATCCAGGGAGTTATTCTGATTGCCTGATTGGAGTCGGGAAGGAATTTTTTTCCCCTAAAGTGAGGAAAATTGGCTTCTACCTCACAGGGGTTTTTTGCCTTCCTCTGGATCAACTTGTAGTATAACAGGCCGAACTGGATGGACAGATGTCTTTTTTCGGCCTTATAAACTATGTTACTATGAACAGCTATGCAGACATATGGAAACTAAATACGCACTGAGTCATTTCCGTTTTTTTTTTGCTGACCCATTGAAGTGAATGGTTCCACATATGGGCTGCAAAAAAAACAGAATGGACAAGGAAACAAAATATGTTTGTGTGCATGAGCCCTACGTTGGATTTTTCTATGACTGTCGTGCCATGTTGGATTGCAACCTCATTTAAATACATTATCCGACACATGTAGTAGTTAAGTACGTCGCAGTTTAGCCGGACCCTAATAATACACATTTGTTATAATAATCTAATGCAGTCGGTGGAGTTCCTAGCATTAAAGCGATTCCACCATTCGACTGCCCTGGACAAGCCCTCGCCTCCTTGTAATTTTGTCTTCGCCTGAATGATGGCACTTTAATACAGATTAGCTCGATTGTCATCTGCCCCGTGTTGCCTAAAATTGTAATGGAAATTATAATAAATATAAAAATCATCCTCCACTCGATTTACTGTTCCAAAGCTGTGAATGATAATTACTGCATTATGGAGATTGTCTGTAATCCAGGCAACACAAGGAGCTGTGAAGACAGAACAAGGGAAACCGAATTTGCAAGCAATCAGTGTCAGCTATGATAATGATGTAACATAGATCTCCCTGACATTAATAGAGGCGATCATGCTGCAAATGAAGTGTCTGTCGGCCCCTGGGCTATTTGTAATTTGCACATGGAGCGAGATCAGAACTATGGGGAAGCCAGCAGGCCTCTTGTACAAACTGGCTTTACGCAGGAAAAGTCTGGGCATGAACGGTGAATATGGAAAAGAAATCCACCGAGCCTGCAAAATAAACAGGCGAGCTATAGAGAACGCGTCTTCTGTTTTCGGTTTGTGCTGCAGATCTCTATCTATAAGCTCCGCTTTGTGCACATTGGCCGTATGACAGCTCTGAGCCCAAACTGTATATTTAGAGGCAGGGGCGGATTGGCCATAGACCTTACAGGGAAATTTCCCGGTGGGTCGATGCCCAGGGGGCTGCCTGAGTCCTCCTCACGGACGGCCACTGGAAGTTTTTTTTGGGATGCTAGGGGCCGTATTTTATGATGGACTGTGGTATTTGGCTCTGTTGGGGCGGGATAATGTGCTACAATATGGTATTTCTGGACCCGCCTTCCATCAATTTGGACCCGACTACAAAACGGGGCCACTTTTAGTACTTTTTCCAGGACCTCTTTAAGTTCCCAGTCTGCCCCTGTTTAGATGCCTGGACAGGATAGGATTCAATTAATCCTTGGCATTCAATGGGTTCTCCAGGATCCTCAGGATAGGTCATCAATATGAGATTGGTGGGGTCTGACTCCTGGCACCTCCATCGTTCAGCTGTTTGACGAAGCCGCAGCACTCCTTCCTCAGAACGCCGTACATTGTATAGCGGCTGTGCTTGGTATTTCAGTCCAGGCCTATCACTTGAATGGGACTAAGCTGCGCCTAGGCCGCATGACCAGTGAACGTGATGTCACATGGCCTGGAAAGAGGATCGGCAGGGATGCTGGGAGTCAAACTCCTGCCAATCTGATATTGATGACCTATCCTGAGGATAGGAAACGAGCCTGTTGGTTTTCAATATGAAGCACATAAATTAATGGTACGGGTTTTACCAGTGGTCTTCAATCTTTGCAAATGCAAAGGTTGAGAGAAGCTGAAGACCTGCCGTAAACCAATCCATTGCATCCATTTTTGTCACGAAGCTAAGTGAGACAGGTCAGTAGAATATTTTCTTGTTTTAAACATGATTTAGCCAATTCATATTGTTGGAGTCGAAAAATGCTTAAAAACAAGTCTTGCAATTCACATACAACAAGGGGTTTATTAGATGCCATGGAACAAAGCATAATATAAAACCTTGCTGCAAAGGATTAAATGGTGAAAAGGTGGTTAGTATCTCTACTCTTCACTTCTTTGGTTCCTGATTTTTTGCCGCTTGACTCAGAGATACTAATTTGCTCCCGATCACCTGGCACTAGTGATTTGCTGGATCCGAGAGTCTCTGGTCTTCTGTCACATAAATTAGCATGTGAGGTTCAAAGAGAAGAAAGTCTCCCCAGGTGTTAAAGAACATGCTGTACTGCATAATGATAGTAAAGATGGTAATAACCCGACGCGGCTTCTACAGGCAAGATAAAGATTCCCGTCTGCATCACATACTCAGAACAGTGGTGTTTCTTGAGTGTACACAACTTGCTTGTTAAGCGACAACCCCAATGAGGTTTGACCACCAGCATTGAACATTATTACTCACATGAGACATACTTTCTTCCCTCTGTTGGTGGACACCAGCTCACACGAGACACTTTCTTCCCTCTGTTGGTGGGCAGCACTCACACGAGACACACTTTCTTCCCTCTCTGTTGGTGGACAGCAGCTCACATGAGACACTTTCTTCCCTCTCTGTTGGTGGGCAGCAGCTCACATGAGACACTTTCTTCCCTCTCTGTTGGTGGACACCAGCTCACATGAGACACTTTCTTCCCTCTCTGTTGGTGGACACCAGCTCACATGAGACACTTTCTTCCCTCTCTGTTGGTGGACACCAGCTCACATGAGACACTTTCTTCCCTCTCTGTTGGTGGACACCAGCTCACATGAGACACTTTCTTCCCTCTCTGTTGGTGGACACCAGCTCACATGAGACACTTTCTTCCCTCTCTGTTGGTGGGCAGCAGCTCACATGAGACACTTTCTTCCCTCTCTATTGGTGGGCAGCAGCTCACATGAGACACTTTCTTCCCTCTCGGTTGGTGGACACCAGCTCACAAGACACTTTCTTCCCTCTCTATTGGTGGGCAGCAGCTTACGAGAGACACTTTCTTCCCTCTCTGTTGGTGGGCAGCAGCTCACATGAGACACACTTTTGTCCCGCTCTGTTGGTGGGCAGCAGCTTACGAGACACACTTTCTTCCCTCTCTGTTGGTGGGCAGCAGCTCACATGAGACACTTTCTTCCCTCTCTGTTGGTGGACACCAGCTCACATGAGACACTTCTTCCTCTCTGTTGGTGGACACCCTCACATGAGACACACTTTCTTTCCTCTCTGTTGGTGGGCAGCACTCACACGAGACACACTTTCTTCCCTCTCTGTTGGTGGACACCAGCTCACATGAGACACACTTTCTTCCCTCTCTGTTGGTGGACACCAGCTCACATGACACACTTTCTTCCCACTCTGTTGGTGGACACCAGCTCACATTAGACACACTTTCTTCCTTCTCTGTTGGTGGACACCAGCTCACATGAGACACTTTCTTCCCTCTCTATTGGTGGGCAGCAGCTCACATGAGACACACTTTTGTCCCGCTCTGTTGGTGGGCAGCAGCTTACACGAGACACACTTTCTGCCCTCTCTCTTGGTTTGAACCATTTCACCTGCTTTACAGAACTGCTTGGCAGCTGAAAGCATCTGTGTTGGTCCCATGTTTATATATGTAATTATGATTTAATATATGCAAATAAGCCTCTATGAGAGCATTGCTGTTACAGCTCTAGGTGTAACGGCAACGCCCCCGTTGCTCCAAGAGGCTCATTTGCATATATAAAACATCATTTTTCTCTGCAATGCGGACACATATGAACATGGGACCAACACAGATGTCTTCAGCTGCCAAGCGCACATGTAACAGGTTAGCCAGTGTCATAGGTACAAAACTGCTGACAGATGCCCAACGAAGATTTTTTTTTTCTCAATCCAAGGAGAATGTGGAGCGAGCAGAGCCCCTGGCAGTCGTGAGACGTACCAGTACAGTGATCCAGAGATTTGCCTGGCTCTGTCCGTGGTGCTGAACGAACGTGCTGCAGCTACGATGATATACGCACACTGTTTTGTGTGACTGCTCACCAAGGAATAATAGAATTGACTGCCTGTCAAAAGGTTGCACTCTAGGAAGATAACTGCTACATCCTCAGCAAAGAAAAGATTCCCGGCACGGGTCGCCGGGTCAAACAATCCTGCCTGTAACAATTCCTAACCAGCATCATTAAACCGCACTTCAGGCAGATGGGACCGCGCTAATTTGCTGTGCCCGACAGTCCAGCAGCGACGGTGTTAAATGCATTTTCTCTCCTTCCCCTTGTCCCCGAACGCGATTATTTGCAAACTAACCATAAGGGTGTAAAACCTATCTGAAAGCCGCACATCTAAATAAAGCCAGCGTGATATTTACTTATGCACGCATCGCCAGACACAGACTGATTGGGTTTCTACTTACAGCTACAATTACAATTTGCAATGTCAGCAAGGAGAATACAGGAGGGGGACGCAAAAATAACGCTCCCACACTGAGGTGGGGGGAGCTGTTCTGTTTAGTTTTTCCATAGTCAGGTGCCTTTTGTTTCTTGCTCTTGTAGCCGGTTTCTTAGTAAATTACTGCACAGCGCACGTTGCAATCATGGTGGAAAACGGAAAGACTTGTATCTTATGTCTATGGAGACAGCAATGTCTGTAGTGTCGAGTGTTGATCTTCAGCTGTCATTGAATTCAGGGCATCGGACCAGATGCCGACAAGTGCGCTTTCCTGTCTTGTTCTAAAGACCGTATGTTTTTACGATCGTAGCAAAAACATATTCCTGGTGGAGCCATGATGTAACTTGTGGTTCTGCAAATCCTAGCCAAAATATAACCCACCGGTGGGGATGATGCATCTTACATGTCTAGTTTGTAAGCCCTCTTTCACACAGTGCACCAACCATGAGGCCAGGTGAGGCGATTGCCTCAGGAGGCAACAGGTAGGGGCAAAAGGGGGGCAGTGGAAGGGCCATGGGCAATGAGCGCTTTCATTACGGCAAAGGATTTAGGTTATGAAATTGGCATTGGGGTGGGAGCTGCAGTACCCTAGCACGGCCACTAGTTGGTGTATGGAGTCTTCTGTTTCTAATCCATATACTGCATAGTTTCCAGCACTGTGGCCCCCATGGGGGTGTCGAAGTACCACCAATTTGATACCAATGACGAGTCATCAATGTCTGTAGCGCGGAGAACCCCTTTAAGTCAATATCATCACTGGCGCCAATAATAAAGTTACAAGATGCAGTATATAAGTATCTACCCCCCCTTATATAAATATACTCCCATAGATTATGTCAATGGGGACTTGTCATATAACACCTGCCTATAAAGGCAGCAGACTGCACACGACAGGAAATTTCATAGCCGTAAGGACATATGAAGGCGACGGTGATGTATCATATGACAGCAGCAATGCAAACACTACAATTTCCATAGCAGAATAATGTCCTTGGTAATTATACCCATCAACTCACCGGCAAAGAACAAGCGTCGCTGGGATATTCTTGCAGGTATTCTCACTGTCACGGAGGAGAGAACTGTCACTTTGGCACATGTGTAATTTATTCTCTTCCTGAACCCGACCGGAGGAAGGTAATGAAAACTGACAGCTCTCTCATGTGAGCATACAAGCTCTTGGCTCGTGTGAGCTGGATGGCTTCAGCGCACCCAGGGTCCTTTTAATTCAAAATGCACAGATATAAATGTATAAAATACAGCAGATGATTTAGTCTGTACCAGGGGCTCTCTCTTGATACATGTTTCTGAGATATGACTAGGATCTGCCATAAATGTTTAAGCGGGAGCGCTCTGACTAATGCCACCCCTGTTAACGGGAGTGAAGGGGCTACAAATTTGCCATTTGCCTCCATTAGGCCTCACGCTCACAACCGCAAGCATTTTGCGGTAACTGCAAAATACGGAAATGGTCAGTGTACTGTCTGCATTTGACTTCAATGGGTTTGCATTCCACAGACAAGTATAGGACATGTTCTATCTTTTGTGGAACAGACATATAAATGCGGAGATCAGTCATCCATGAAATTTCGGCGTCCGCATTCGGCAAAAAAAAGGAGACATTTGTTCCTTTTCTCACTGTTGCCTGCGCACAATGTTTGATCTGCAAGGAACTGTGGAGAACAACAGCTCTGAGCTCATTTGTGGATTGGAAAAGTGTTTGTCCCTTTTCATGAAACTTTTGACCTGACATGCTGTGTATCTTCTAGGGTTGTCAAGATACCAAAATTTTGATTCGATTTCGATACCAAGAAAAAGTATTGCGATACTCGATACCATTCGATACCACGCCGAAAAAAATAAAACACCCAAAAATCTGTGTGCCCCCATCAGACCTCAGATCAGCCCACTGTGCCCCCATCAGACCTCAGATCAGCCCACTTTGCCCCCATCAGACCTCAGATCAGCCCACTTTGCCCCCATCAGACCTCAGATCAACCCACTGTGCCCCCATCAGACCTCAGATCAACCCACTGTGCCCCCATCAGACCTCAGAGCAGCCCACTGTGCCCCCATCAGACCTCAGAGCAGCCCACTGTGCCCCCATCAGACCTCAGAGCAGCCCACTGTGCCCCCATCAGACCTCAGAGCAGCCCACTGTGCCCCCATCAGACCTCAGATCAGCCCACTGTGCCACCATCAGACCTCAGATCAGCCCATTGTGCCCCATCAGACCTCAGATCAGCCCACTGTGCCCCATCAGACCTCACATCAGCCTATTCTGCCCCCATTAGAATAAAATAAAAAAGTCTCTTACCTCTCCTGCGGCTCCACTCCGGGTCTGGCGCTCTGTGTCTTCTCCTCGCGGCGCTAGACTGTCTCCTGACTGCGTGCAGCGTCAGGTCAGAGTGCGCGCACTATGTCCTGTCGCTGTACGCGGTCAGAACAGTGCAGCGCAGGCAGAGATGACAGGAGGAGCACCGGACCCGGAGCGGAGCCGCGGCGCAGGAGAGGTAAGAGACTTTTTTATTTTATCTGCCAAAAGTATCGCTAAATAGCAAATCCCGGTACTGGTATAAAAGTATCGATTCAGTATCGAAATATCGATACCCGTGAAAACCCTAGTATCTTCATATATCTATATCACACCGGCAGTATTACACAGTACTGAAATCCGGCTACTAGTCCTGGTCTCATGGTTGTGATGTGGCAGTGCGATCTGCAGGATACTGATATATAGTTTCGTGGGAATGGATTCAGTAAAGCAGTTCAGTAAATTTATTCATTTAAGTTCCTCCTTTCAATATTTAGGTAGATATTTGTGGGTAGTCCAGGAAGTAGGACCGCCCACTGGACCCCAAAGCATAAAAAAAAAATAAAAATGTTTAAATGATGTAATTAGTTAATTAATAATGTAATGTAATGATGTAATAAGTTTGTACCGCTTGAGCTACCCCTTGGATTGAAATAAAAGAAACTTTTATGGACTGGTAAGTGCCGTGGATCTATTTTTCTCTTTCTACTGGTAATGACAAGTTTTACTGAATACTTTCCAATCAAACTACACATCAATCTGCTCAGCTCTTCCTGCTCTTTAAAGCGGTTATCTCATCTCACACATTGGGGCCATATGCCACCCATGTCTGATAGGGGCAGGACCCACCTATGGGACCAGCAACTATCTCTAGAATGGAGTTCACAAAGTGACAGCTCACGCGTGGCCGCCCACCATTCATTCCTATGGGAGTGCCGAAAATAACCGACCAGCGTGCTCGGCTATTTTCGGAAGTCCCATAAACATTAAAGGGGTTGTCCCATCTCGGACAATGGGGTCATATCTCTAGGATATGCTCCCATTGTCTGACAGGTGCGGGTTCCACCTCTGGGACCTGCACCTACACTCAGAACAGAGCCCTGAAAGCGGCGGAAGGCGCACTGCGCATGTAAAGCCACCGTCCATTCGTTTCTATGAGCATTGGCTCGGCTATTTCCGGAGGGTCCATAGAAGTGAATGGGAGCAGTGGTCGTGCATGCACGTTGCGCTTCCATTCACGCTTGGTGGTGGCTCGATCCAGAGTCCTCCAGCCACCACTTTCCCTGCTCCGTTCTGAATATCGGGACCCGCACCTATCAGACAATAGGGACATATCCTATAAATATACCCCCACTGTCTCAAACAGGAATACCCCTTTAGTGAGAAGCGCAATGTGCAAGTGCGGCCACCACTCCATTGACTTCTATAGGGCTGACAGAAGTAGTCGAGCCAGCTATTTTCGTCATTCCCATAGAAATAAATGGAGGGCGGCCACACATGACCAGTCCGCTCTCCTTCACTTTGTGGGCTCTGTCCCAGAGGTGTGACCTGCACCTACAGTATCAGACATATCCTAACGATAGGACACCAATGTGTGACATGGGCCCGACCCTTCACCATGCGCCTTGCAGATTGCGCAGCATTTTCATGCTGACAGGTTCCCTTTAATTATAATACCGTAATCATAAAGGCCTGTAATACTTTGAAATCCACGTCGTCTTCTTCTGCATCCTCCACCGAGAACAGTATAATTTCCATGGACCAGAGTGTTTATTACAACCCATCACATCTGTCTTCTGCAATTCAGGGGGAAAAAAAAAACCTTGCCGACGCGGCGTATGGAAAAAAAAAAATTGTGGTTATAAACAGCCCTCCATTATGGCCTTTATCCTGCAGCAGTGCCGGAGTTAATTGTAGAAAATACAGGTTAATGATGCAGTGTCTTTCAGGCTTATAGTGCGGTAAATAGGTCAATGGAGCAGTAATACCAGCCGTAGCAATAAGTGGGTTAATGTAGTAATATGCTGCAGGTTGGCAAGTAAAGAGATTAATGGGACAATCTTTCTTCCCAGCTGACGCTTTAACAGCTGATCTCTTTACAGCACTTACCTCCCATCCTCTGGATATTATCTCACTAATTGTGTGTTGATATTTTAATTTGTCCATTCTTCATAACCGTCTTTTACAGCCTTGTTTTCCAGCTCGCTAACTGGCCTCCTAGCATCCCATAATAATCAATACAAGGGCAAACCCTGAGGGCTAGGTCAACAAAAATCCCCGAAGCTCCCCCACGTAAGGTCCTTCGAGAGAAGCAATAAGGATATTTCGGCCTTATTTCTCAGTGGCATGCCAGCGGAAGAGACTTCTAACCATCACGTGGTTTTACCCTTTGGAAGCTGGATGCACTGGTTTTTATGAACTGTTCTATTTCTGCTTCAAACATCTCAGAATAATGTAGATCGCGGGTGGTGGCTGGAATAGGTATATACGTGCCTGCCTCAGAAACACATAGGATTACTATGTGCAAAAATATAACTTGTTGGACAAAAACTTCCTGATAACTGAAAGGATCATGAAAATACACATAGATCAATTATCATGAAACAAAAAGGGGAGCCATGGGGCGGATCAAACCAGAAATACGACTGCATTAACATTTAAATAGGGGGCCTTAGGTTTGATGCATACGATGGGAAACCATTTGCAGCATACATGTCACATATATCCAGTTGGCTCCATCCAACTGATGGAGGCCAAGAGTGTCCTTTTGGCCTCCATTGGGCTGATATACATCTATATACCTTGTTTTTAAATGTACTGAAAAGCACAACAGTTGGTGCTTTTCCATACAATGGGCCCTCGGCCAAAGAGAGTCAATAGGTGTGCTCGGTGAGAGAAGGCCACAGCGCTACTGCAAGCACCGCTGCCTTCACAATCAGCTGATTGTTGGAGGTCCTGGGTGTCCGACCCACACCGATCAGATGCTGATGACCTATCCAGAGCATAGGTCATCAGTATAAATGTCTCAGAAATCCCTTTAATGGGGTTTCCTCATTGATAACCTATCGAAGCTCCCCTTCACTTCAGTAGAAGTGGTCCTTCTTGCTTCCATTTAAGACTGGTTCCAGTGCTAAAGGTTGCAGGGAACAGCTGATCAAGGGGGCGCGGGGTGT
Source organism: Rhinella marina (assembly GCA_900303285.1). Classification (NCBI taxonomy): domain Eukaryota; kingdom Metazoa; phylum Chordata; class Amphibia; order Anura; family Bufonidae; genus Rhinella; species Rhinella marina. The sequence goes on from ONZH01018090.1 coordinate 146,979, forward strand.
TGGATCCTAACCAATTAGGTATTGATGACCTATCCTGAAGATAGATCACCAATATTAGGAACCTGGAAAACCCCTTTAAGGCTGGAATCTCAAGACATTTTGTGACAATTTTTGAATGCGTTGATCAAGGAGACGTCTAATCTCTTTGTGTCCACCCAAGCAATTGTCTGCCAAAAACTGCCAAAAAAAACCCCTCCAGAACTGCTACTGAGCTTCAATGGTTGGCTACCAAAAAAACAGCAACTGTTCACATGCAATTTTAGGGCCTGTGAATGTCATTGGGAGGGGAAGGGGTCACCACAGTGCAGCTCACTCTCATGGGCCATCCACACAGAGCCAACAGTAGCTGACCTTCGCACATTCAGCTTTTTGTCAAGAACTAGAGAAGCTGGATGAGGCTTCTGACTAGAAAATGGTCAGCCCCTTTAAGACTGACCAACACAGTAAAAAGGTTAAGGGCAGAGGAGGAAAAGAGAAGTCTTTGTGTATACAGGTAGGTGACTGACCAGGTTGCCCCTGGCCTACAAAATGGCTAGCTTTGGTTGCATCTTGCTGCCCCTCATTACAGCTACAGCTCTGGGGCACAAACTGCTGCTCTAACAAGTGATATTCTAAGCAGTAGGGCTCTCGATGAGCAAATGTAAAGTTTTAGCATTAGGGTAGAGAAGCACTTTAACACAAATTGACAAATGTGAGAAGCATGCTCAAAACAATTGCAAAAAAACCTTCTAAAACTTGCAATAAAACAATGTGTCATGGAACAGCAACACTGAGCTTCTGTTTGTCCTCGGTGCTGGTAATAACATAAAGGTGACTGAGCCGGCGCACAATTTCTCCAGGAGTAAAACAGATTTTGACACTTAACCTTTAAGAGAAAGCTAAGATTGCTTAGCAACGTCGAATACCGCCTCGGTGTAGGGCGCACTATGTCGGTAGCAATATGCCAATGCCAATGTACTGTATTTCTAACTACAAAGTCGTCGTTCCTAGGCCAGCACTGTGCTTCTGCACATGTGACACTGTTAAAGGGGTTGTCCGAGTTATTTTTTTGTTCTTTATATGTTTCTAACTTGTCAGGTATAACAACTTTCCCATATACTTTGTGTTTCCAAAGCTGCTGGTTTCTCAGAGTTGACTGAGGGTCACATGACCTGTGATGTCACCTTATCTCTCTGCTCTATGATGTTTCGTTCACAAGCCTCAGAGTTCAGATAACAGTCTGCTACACGAGACGTCACTGGCCACGCCCCCTTTCTTTGCCGGGCTCCTGCTATCTGCTTTCTCCCTGTTACCTTCAGATAAAACATTAACCCCCTTCAGCCAGACACACTGAGGGCTCAAGGCTTTATAAACAAACAGTGGCTGCAGCAGTGGAGAGGAGACAAATGCTGGGCCAAGGAGCTATAGAGGAATTGTATTGTACAAGAACAGGTAGGGAGAATTTCCTGGTGTATCAGGCAGTGCCATTGTACAGCTGGGACTTGTAGTCCTACACATACAACATGCTGCTGAGTATTCCAGCAGGCAGCATGTCACTAAGCACTTGTATTCAACTGCCTTTGCAGAGAGGGGGGGAGAAGGGGGAGGGGCTTGAGAATTGTTGTTATTGCATGTAAACAAAAGACCCAGAAGAAGAACCAGGGAAATTAGGAAATATGGTTTTTTTTTTACTAAAACTTGCTTAACTTAGTTATATATTGCTGCCCATCCGATTTACAGTGCTATATATTTTTTGTCATAACTCGGACAACCCCTTTAAATATACTTCCTGCAAAGAAGTAACCCACATAAGAAGCAAAATGAAAAAAAAAAAACTAAATTAATCCAATGCATGCTTCATCAATCTCAGTAAAAGCCCCACATTTTTATAAACAATCTTGATATTTGCTACAGCGGTCACGTGTTCAGAAAGTCATCAAAATTCATGAGGACGCAGGATCGGTTCACTAATGATACAAGGATATAATTGGTTATACCTACCAATGAATACACAGTCTCCGTTGCAATTCAGTCCTATCGATCTAGCAGACAGAGACCATGGTGGGGGTGGAAGCAGCAGTTTTTGGGATTAGTTTAAATTTAAAGGGGTTGTGCCACCATTAAATTTGTAATGTACCCACAGGTTATAATCTGCATACTGATATGCACATGCACCTACTGAGATGGTCAGTTCTATGTGCTGGAAGGGTGAGAGTTGCAGCAGAAAGAATACGCCCCTGAGCTGCGATAGGGAGGTATTTGCAACAGAAAGGACCCACCCCCTATCTATACTACAAATGTAAATTTGCTTTACTTTACTAATCCCCCCCCCATTTAGATAAAATGTGTACATGATTAATGATTAAGATTAATCTCTGTGCTCCATTTCCATGGTCAAAACCACTACCATTAATAAAGATTACAGTAGTACTCCGTTTTTATCATTTATATTTTTTAATGATTATTATTATTTTCAAGTGTGTTTCCCATTTTATAAAGTGATGGCATATCATTAGGGCCCAGACACCTCTGACACCACCATGAAAATGAAGAGCCCACGGAACTGGTGTAGCGTGCCGTCAACTTCACGTTTTTTCTCTGCACAGCCAGGTAGATTGGATGTCGATGTGTAGGTGAGACTTAGGCTTGTATTACGCTGGTACACAGATGGCCAGATGAACGCTAACAAGCACTTGCAGTAATGCTCGTTAGCGATGATCTGGCAGTGTAATACTGCTGCCGATTACCCGATGAATGAGTATGCTTAAAAATCATCGTTTCCAGGCGGCAGATCTAGCCGTCTAATCACATTCTGCTGCTGGAAAACAACAAGAGAGTATGGAGATGAGCGACTGCATTAGCCATTGCTCCTCCGTGCACTGTGGAGGAGATCTCTGCAATGTGATAGCAGCGGTCTCCTCCACTAACAAGAAGGCGATTGCCGAGAAAGAACGCTTCCCTCTCGACAATCGCTTGTGCCCGATGTAATACTAGCCTTAAGGCCCTTTTAGACGGGCCGATGTGTCTCCCCTGCCCGAAGCGCCGATCAGCGACATCGGCGCTCATGCAGGGAGCCTTTACACGGTACGATGAATCGAGCGCCGGGCCGCACGAGTGATCGCTGTATCACTCGTGTGGCCGGGAAGCTCCATACTGTCAGGCGCACATCGCCTGTTTACACAGGGTGATGTGCGCCCGACAGATTGGATCTTTTGTACAAACCAAAAGATCCAATCAGCCAACGAACGAGCGTTTTGCTCGTTCGTCGGCTGATTTGGCCCACTTTTACACGGGCCGATTATCGGCACTAGCGTTCCTAGGAACGCTTTTTCGGCTGATAATCGGCCCGTGTAAAAGGACCTTAAAGGACGATTTTATCACCCGCTTCACACTGCCAGATTATCGCTAACGAGCTGCGAACATCGGGCAGTGTAATAGCAGGCCCCTTTAGAAGAGGAGCTGATTCACTAAATCAGCACTACAGCCCTACCAAGAGATCAGACCCCCACCATAGAGTGATGGCATACCACTGAATCACGCCATCAATTTATCGAATGGGAATAACCCTTTAAAGGGCAGACAGCGGCAGAATAGAGGATAACGCCTGGCACACATGTAGGAAAGTTGGCGTCTTCTCCGGCAGTGTGTGCCTACGTGACCTGCAGGCTTTCACAGCTATACTAGAGACATACATGCTTGACTGCTTGCTTGAAATAACAAGTATCCAGTTTATAGAAATCAAGGCGGATGGATTTGATCCTTTCCTTTATACCTTTACTTGTGTCTTATATTATTTTCCATGCATTTATCTACAATATATAATAAAGAGGTAAAAAAAAAAAAAATAAAAAGAGGAGCGATGCAAGAAGCCTCGGCCGATCTACAAGGAGGATGATGTCTTTAGTTTTTTCCTATTCATTTCTTGTTAAATCAGATGAGGTTTCCTTGGCAACCAAATGCTTTAAAGAGATTTCACAACCTCCTTCATCACATCAGATAGTGCTGGGGCTTTACAGATAACGCGCTGGGTAGACTAGGCGAGTCAATGGGAGGGGGCAGATTGGACCATCGTATTCTGGGATTGCCTGTGTAGTCTTAAATTATTATAATTAGGCCCCATTCACACTACCGTATTTTTGATCAGCATCCGATCCGCCTTTTTTGCTGTGGACCCATTCATTTCTATAGGGCCACAAAAAAATGCGGACAGCACACCGTCCTGCAAAAGAGATAGAACATGTCCTATTCTTCTCTGTTCTACCAACAAGAAGAGACATTGTTATTATTAAAAAAAAAAAACGGATGCAATACGGACGTCACTTGCGGATCCGTTTTTTGCAGACTGCAAAATACATACAGTCGTGTAAAGGCTCCCTTAATGTCATTTTCCCAGAATATGGACAGAATACACTATAAGGGCTCATGCACGTGGTGACCGTAGCCCATTTTGCGGAACGGAACGTTTGGCCCTTAATAGAACAGTCCTATGCTTGTCCAGAATAGGACATTTTTTGCGGGTGCAATAGGACAAACATACGGGTGTGGACAACACAACACGTGTGCTGTCCGAATCTTTTGCAGCCCCCCTGAAGTGAACGGGTCCGCATCCGACCCGGAAAAAAAAGAGGATTGGATGTGGAAAAAATATACGGATGTGTGCATGAGCCCTAACTTGGAGGCTACAAGGCTAGGATTAAAGGTGGGGATACATCACAGATGGCGGTCAGCAGTATGCTCGATAGCTGACTTCTGACTCCTCCCCACAGACATGCATGCTCGGCCGAGCGTGCATTAGGAAGAGGGGTATAAGCAGCTGACAGACACATCTGACAGAGGCTTATCTCCAATCAAGAACAAAAGGATCGGGCATATTAAAATCTGACATACCCAACCACTCCCCCCCATCATCTGCTGTCAGAAAAGAGTCAGCAGACATACATATCTAAAGATAATAGGCCAGCGTCTCCATAATCATGCAAGCTCAATGAGGAGAGGGAAATAAGCTTCTGTCGAAGACATCTGGAAGCATCTCCCGGGAGGAACAAAGAACGTCTGGGGACTCCATAAAAATCTTGTCATGTGTACGCTCTGGTTCAGACTAGTACTATTTCCTGGAAGTGGCAAATCAGGACACTAAAATAATAAGAAATATTACAATGCATTTCCAGTTAAGGTCAACAAATCAATACTGAGTGACGATTTAAAAGGAGTGGAAAATGAATATAACCCCTGCTCATTACACATCACAGAGGGGGCACCCACCATCGGGACCTCCTCTATGGGCCAAAACGGAGAACTGCACTGCAAAACGGACTTTATATTATATGGCATTATATGGACAACCATTCAACTGGTTCCACTGGCAAGAACAGCCATTTATAAAGAATTTGTCATTAAACGACCACGTTAATTTTCTGCTGTTGCAGCAATCCCTGTGCAGCACCCACCAGTTCGCTCCTGTTCACACCATGGAACAGACAGGTGCTGCTAGAACAGCAAGAAACCTGAAAACAGCAACTCAGGTCTGAGCTTCCCGGGTGCGTCTCAGTGTGATCTTAAGGATGAAAGACATTCAAACCTGAATTGTAAGGTTGTCAGTACAATAAGGCTTTATATATATATATGTGTGTATATATGTATATATATATATATATATATATATATATATATATATATATATATATATCTATAACATGGAGTCTGTCACCAGAAAATTCACTGATAAATTAGGCACAACACCTCTTGTAGGTAGTGACACCTTTCCGTTGATTCATTCTGGAGAAAAAGCATGTTATACCTATAGGTAAATGAGCAATCAAGTGCACCGAGGGCGGGCCCAAGCCACTCTGTGCACCCTCGCGTCTCCTGCCAGCCCCTTCTTCACAATTGACAAGGCCTGGCACGATGATACAGCAACCTGGCAATGTCAATCAAGAAGGAGGGGCTGGTAGAGAAAGAAGGAGGAGCAAGGGTGCAAAGAATGGCCTGGGCCTGCCCTTCATGCACTTAACTGCTCATTTGCATATTGATTAAAAGCTATTTTTTCCAGAATAAAGCATCAGATTGCTAGGTGAAATATATAATTCAGCTGAGCTAGGCATTGTGACTGGTCTAAGAACAAGTGCAACTGGCAGCAGAAGGCATCTGTGTTGGTCCCATGTTTATATGTGCCTGAAAGAATTATGTTATGCAAATGAGTCTCTAGTAGGAATGGGGGCGTTACCGTTACACCTAGAGGCTCTGCTCTCTCTGCACTTTGATTGACAGGATCAGGTGTGATGATGTTTACACTGCCTGGCCCTGTCAAAGTACAGAGGACCCGGCAGTTGCAGAGAAAGCTGAGCCTCTAGGTGTAATGGTAACGCCCCCGTTGCTCCTAGAGGCTCATTTGCATATATTATAACATCGTTTTTCTCAGCGATATTGGCACATACAAACATGGGACCAACACTGATGCCTTCAGCTGCCAAGTGCACAGGTAACAGGTTAGCCAGTTTCATAGGTACAAAACTGCTGACAGATGCCCTTTAAAGGGGAACAAATTTATCAAGATAAGATATGGCGATCTGGCTTGTACCCAATAATATTTGGAGATGCCAACAGCTGGGATGCCGCCTTGAGAGTCATGTGTGGTTCCCAAGCCATAGAGAGACATTTCCTCCAATATTAAATCTATATAAAATGCATGTAAATCTTGAAGTAATAAATGAGGAGTCTTGTGGTTTTCATCCCACGCTCGGGCACTTTCATCACCAACATGAAGAGTTGAAGATGGAATTTTCCCATTAAATATTCACGTGAAAACAGACATATATTTACAGCTATTAAAATAATAACCTGTTACTAAGGCAGTGCTATGTAATACAACGCTGGAGCGTTTGGTTACCATCACCTATTATTATAAGAGCATTCAACCTAGTAATAATGCGCGGCTTTTGTAATGAGGAAAAAAACACAACAACGATATCCATTACAGGTGAAATATCTAGAAACTCCGAGATAAACCTAAAAGTCTCCAGCTAGGAATTCCTACCTGAAAGCAAATCTCTATCGTTAACCATGGACAATTACAGGGAATATTTAAATAGAGCAATTACCCTTTAGCATACAATCAACGACTAGAAGTCCTTGACTTGTCCTCTATTGTCAAATTATGAAAAAATTCTTTTCGGCCATTTCTTTCTTTCAGTATTTTTTACTCAACACCGGGATTTGACGAAGGCTACTTTCACATCTGGGCCTTGTATTTCGGTTCCGAGATCCAGCAGAGGAGCAAAACACTTCCATTGGATTTAATACATCAGGATACATCCGTTCAGTTAGGAGGCGGATGTATGAAATCGAAAGTGAACAAACCAGATCCGGCACTAAAACAATGGAAGTCAGTGGGTGACAGATCGTTTTTGTTTTTTTTTTGTTTTTCGGATCTGAAAAAAAATGGATCTGGCACCAATGACTTACATTTTTTTTATTTTTAAAGAACTACTCCTGCAAAAATTTTTATTCCATGTCCTGCTAGAAATGTACATGATGTAATCTGTAGTGAATGTCATTTTCTTACCAGTAGCTGAATTTTTAAGTTATATCATCCTGAAGTTTCTTATCTGTGTCATGTGACTAGGAATTAGACCCACCAACTCACACAGCACCTTATGTGTGGACAGGAAGTCTAATTTTCTATGCATTCCTATGGGAGCCTCACTTTCAGTCTCATAGGAATGAATAGAGCAGTGACTGGCTTCCTGTCCTGGGTCAGTTGGAGGTCAGGGAGTTGATCACATGACCCAGCTACAATAAGAAGAGAGTGGAAACTCTCAATTTCAGCCTCTGATAAGAAAATTACATTCACTACAGATTATATCATGCACCTTTCTAACAGGTAAGAGAATAAAAATTTTTGCGGGAGTTCTTCTTTAAGTGCTGGATCCGGTTTGTTCCGTTTTGCAGACGGGACACAAAACCTCAGCTTGCAGTGAACATATTACACAACTTGATAACACTGAGGAAGAATTCACAGGCGCTAAATGTTACCGAACTTTCTGCAAGTGAAAATCTGTTCCATACGGTAAATCCGAATGCACATGGGGTAGATTTACTAATAGTAAGTTAAAACTTAGGCTAAAAATATTTTCCAGATGTACCACGAGGCCTGACGCTGGATGGTAAAATGGAGAACCTTTAGACTGTCTAGTCTTAAAGAGGACCTTTCACCATTCCTGACATTCCTGTTTTAATAGCTTCATGCATTCCCCATGTAATAACAATTCTGGAGCATCTATTCTTATGTCTGTATGTTGTGCCATTCCTTTATTATTTCTACTAGACGTTATGAATGAATTGCCAGCAGTCTTCAGTAAGGGAACAGAGGGGAGGTAACCAGTTAGGGGTGTACCTGCGCAGACTCACTCTATCCAATCAGTGCTGCCATTTTCAGTCTGTGTAGGTACACACCTGCAACTGGTTACCACCCCTCTGTACCCTTACTGCAGACTGCTAGCAATTCATTCATAACTTCTAGTAGAAATAATAAAGGAATGGCACAACATACAGACATAAGAATAGATGTTCCAGAATTGTTATTACATGGGGAATGCAAGTAGATATTAAACACAAAAAAACAAAAAACAAAGTTTTTATGGTTCCCATCTAAAGCCACGCCTCTCCACTGCTAAACCACACCCCTTCCCGCTGCTCGTTGGCGGAGGCAATAGATGTGGCACATGGCCACAGTCTGAGCCAGAACTCAGGGGTCCATCAATCAGCCCTGGCAATGCTACATGTATTTTTATCATCTCGATGGTCGGCCTTCTAGCTGTTTCTCAGGCTATGTTGAGTCATCCTCTTATCCTCTTCTGTATCTCAAAATAGTCATTGTTATGAGGAATTATTAATATATGTTTGTGGGAATCTGGATTTACCAAGGCTACTTGCTTTACTTTAAGCCACATTCACATGACCAGGGGACGGCTGTGCCTGTTTTGTGGACCACGGGCACCAGCCGCCTGCACTATACATGGTGGCTGGAGATGGGCCCTTCCATGTACTTCGGAGTCCCTGCCTTTGTGCCGTGAAAGATAGGACATGTCCTATCTTCGGCCGCATCTTGTGGATCGTGGACCCATTGAAGTCAATGATTCCGCACTACTATGCGGAGTGCACGCGGCCGGTGCCCATGTTTTGCGGATCCATGGTTTGCAGTGTGCAAAAAACTGGCAAGGTCATCCCACATTTCCACTGAATACAGACAGTGCTATTCATGGCGGCATATGACTATTTTGCTATGAGACCTAATATTGGGTAATGCAACACAGGCTCAAGAGTAAATATCCATGAGTACCAGCCCTTAAAAATATGACTGGTCACAGTAGCCAAAATTGTGTGTCTACAATAGGATAGGTCATATATCAGATCAGTTAAGGTCCGACTCCTGTAACCCTTGCCACCCCTTCCCCCCGATAAGCTGTTTCAAGAGGCTGCGTCACTCCATTGAGTGCTGCAGCCTCTTCCTAGGCCAGTGATGCCACGATCAAGTGGACGGGTCTGGGCTCAAATACTAAGCATAGCCACTACACAATGTACGGTGCTGTGCTTGGTATACTGGGAGGCCGCTGTGCTCGTCCAAGTGATGCAGCCCTTTCAACCAGCTCGGAGGATGATGGGAGAACCCCATCAATCTGATATTGTGAGGAGATGTCATCAATATTGTAATCCCAGAAAACCCCTTTAAGCTGGTAATACAGGCACAGCCTAGCAATAGGCACTCCCGTCACCCCCAATCCGCTATTTGAATAGGTCGCAGAGCTCTAGTGAGTGCTGCAGCCTCTTCCTTGGCCAGTGACATCATGCTCATTGGTCACATGGCAATGTCGCAGCTCGTTCAATGGGAGTGGGTTGCAATACCAAGCACAGCACTTCAAATATTGATGACTTCACCTGAGGATAGGCCATTGATATTAACATCCTGGAAAAATCCTTTCAAAGGGGTTTCTGGGACTTTAATATTCATGGCCTATCATTACGATAGGCCATGAATATTAGATCTATAGAGGTTTAACCACAGGCACCCCCACTGATCGGCTAAGGCTACTTTCACACTAGCGTTTATATATTCTGGTCCTGAGCTCCGTCATAGGGGCTCAATACCGGAATAAAATACTTCAGTTTTGTCCCCATTCACCATTCATTGTCAATGGGGACAAAACTGAACTAAAGAAAACGGAGTGCTCCTAAATTAATTCCGTTCAGTTCTCTTCAGTCTCCAGATCGGAGAGCAAACTGCAACATGCTGCAGATTGCTCTCCGGTCTGGGCATCCACACCAAAACGGATCCGGAATGACCCCCAATGCAAGTCAATGGGGACGGATCCGTTCGGTGTGACACAATAGTAAACGGATCCGTCCTCCATTGACTTTCAATGGAGTTCATGACAGATCCGTCACCTTGCACTTCTCCCTCCTCCCTCCAGCAGGGGGCGCTGTGGGGAATCTTCCCATTGTGCGCGCCGCCCTCTGGAGCTGCTGGGATAGGTAAGTATACCCCACCCTCCTCCTCCAGATAGCGCCGTTCCGGCCCCACACATGCAACTGCGGCAGCACCGATCGGTGCTGCCACTAGTGTGAAAGAGGCCTAACTGAAAGGGCTGTGGTGCTATCGGAATGGGACTGAACTGCAATACCAGGCACAGCCACTACACTGCACTGTGCCTGATAAAGGGGACGCAACATTTGCCGATCCCGGAGAACCCCTTTAACAGCATAATAGTCACAATTTACTATATATGACATGAAAGACAGCAATAGGAATTCAAACATGCCTCGGAAAATGGCCAACAAATTGTTCATATGATCTACATGACAACACCTAACTCGGTGATGGGTGTTGCCACAGCCTGGCAGATTTGACTTAATGCTACCAGTCTTCCAATATTGGTGAAGAGGCGCCAGATTTATTTGGAGGATGAGAACTATCCTCCATGTGGCAATCACTGCCACTCCTGCCCTGCCACTCCGATGTCATGCTGCACCAGAATTTTTTTTCCAATAGCTGATTAATAGCTGATTAAACTCACGTTCCACACAGACCATACCATAGACAGAATTATTACTAATAATTGTAATTTTGAGTCGGATTGTTCAAGAGCTTTTTCCCGTTAACAACATAGGACAGGTGCATCATCACTGAGGGTCTGCTAGGACCCCCACTAATAACAAGAATCCCTTTGCTGTGACCACTGCTTCATTCAATTCTGAGACCTCCGCCAATCAGCTGTTTGGGGAAGGCACTGTCACAGCAGCGCTGCGGACTTTGCCTCGCTCACCAAGCACAGTGTCGTCCATTTGATAGCGGCTGTGCTTGGTATCGCAGCTGAGCCCTACTCAGTTCAATGGGGCTGAGCTGCGCCTAGGCCATGTGACTGATGAACGTGACGTCACTGGCCTGGGGAAAGCTGAGAGAAGCCCATGGCGCTACTGTGAGAGTTGGCACCTTTTCAAGCAGCTGATCGGCAGGACCCTGCACCGGTCAGATAGGTCATCAGTAGAAAAGTCTTGGAAAACCCCTCTAACCCTATAGAAGTGAATTAAACAGTGATCAGTCACATAGGGAACTCAGGGACCACCATGCTCGTGATCTCCACGGGTCGTAACTCCAGAGACTATGCATAGGTGACAAATGCTGTTTATAGAAAACTCAGTTAAATTTTCATTCTCTACTGTTACCATTTACAAGGGTTATCATGAGAAACTATTACATGATTGCAAAAATACTGTACATAGCAAATCCTTTACATGTATATTACAGTTTGGTCTGCCATATATAATAAAGACCCGAACCATCTGATCAGGGGCGGATTGGCCATAGACCTCACAGGGAAATTTCCCGGTGGGCCGATGCCCAGGGGGCCGCCTGAGCCCTCCTCAATGCCGGCCAGTGGAACTTTTTGGGGATGTATTTTGTGCTTCCGGCACAAAACGGGGCCACTTTTAGTATTTTTTCCAGGGCCACTTTAAGTTCCCAGTCCGCCCCTGCATCTGATGACTTCCTACATCCATAGAGGAGACAGCACCAGAGCTTGGATGTTGAAGGCTACTACTGTGATACAAAATCGAACTGTGAGAGAAACGATAGATTTTTAGTAATTCGAGCACTAAACTTTGCAAGCGCCGGTAGATATTCCACAACCAAGGAGTGGGGGCTGACGACAGGTGTTCACATTGATCACCAACGTGGGTGAGCAGCAGGTCACCACCAATTTGGAAACAATGAAATCCTGTAAACAGACGGCCATCCCGGAAACCATTGTGTGTCCACAATTTGCATCTAATTACAGACTACAAGGTCTGGTTAAACTACAACTAATGTAACAAAGGCCCAGCTATTCTGGAATCACAGATCTCCCTCTCCCCACAATAAAAAAAAAAAATTAAATTAAAAAAATAATCACAAGTATCAGTCACAAGAATAAATCCAGAGATAATTAGCAAGGATTCAATGTGACCTCGCTGCGTGCTGAGATCTCGGCTCCTGTTGCGCTCATCATTTCCCAGCCTTACACTTCCTAATGCCATGACACATGCGACGAGATCCTTCTAGGAACATCAAGGCTACCTGCACACGGTGCGGATTTGGATGCAGAAAATGAGAATGAAACCCGCATCAAAAACCACAATAAAACCCGTACAGAAATCCACATTTATTGTGCGTTTTTTTTTTTTTTTTTTTGCGGGTTTTCTGTTTATTTTAACCCCACTGAAGTCTATGGGAGGAAAAAAACATTCAATGTTAGGCTACCTACACACATTGCAGATTAAAGGCCGTTTCATATTACGTTTTGGCTTTTTCACGCCATAAAACACCTCTAAAAGGCTTGCCATTCATTTCAATGGGAGGCAAAACTTGCTTTTTTATTACCACGCGTGAAAAAAGAAGCAGAGCGCTCGATCTTGGAGTGGAATCCGCGCTGATTCTCCCACTGAAATGAATGGAAAGCTGAAAAAAAAACAGGAAGCTGAAAAAAAACTCGCCGAAACTGTGCAGAAAATCAGCGCCGATTTTTCATGTGAACATCCCCTGTGCGCGGTTTTTCCACCCAGATTTTTGTGCTGAAAAACCCGCAGTACCAGCAAAGTGAATGAGACTTGTCAATTCTTATGTATACATTGCCTATTTTGTACGTGTGGAAGTTTCAAAATCCGCAGCATGTCAATTGTTCATGCGCTCCTTTTGTACAAGGGTTTTCTCCATACACTTCAATGGAGTTGATAAAATAAACTGAAAACCTGCACCAAAACGCTTATTAAAAAACACACAAAAACCACAATAAATCATGCAGATTTAGGTGCGTTTTTTATGCCGTTTTCATGCAGACTTTCTGCAAACAAATCTGTGTGCAGGTAGCCTTAACAAGTTTTGTACGACTCTCGTGAAATCAGTCATTGCCATCGCAGGTAACGATCCATCTATATGAGTGACAGGGCATCAATTAAAGATCACAAACATCCCTCGTATTACCTTTTTTTTCTTTTTTTTTTATTAAATATATAATGTATACAAGGAACGGTCAAAAACAGCAGCAAGCTGGATGAACCCTAGAACAAGGACGGAATAAATGTATAGCAGGAACATAGTCCATTTAGCATATTCTATTTTTTGCATGGCTGGTGAAATCACCAATTGTTCTTGGGGGGAAAGGAAGAAAAAAAAATTTTTAAAGAAAAGGTCACTGCTTCTAATTCTGGAAGGAGCCACTGCCTCGGTCTGACAAAAAAAAAAAAAAAAAAGCTCGATAACATCTGGGTGGCCGGGATTGCAAAAAGCCTCTACTTGGAAACCAGAGCCACGTCTTTTATGAGACTGATCAATAAATACACAAAGCATATAGGGTTACTTACACGTAGGACACAAATTAAATGTCTCGCTCCCGCAACTTTTTGAAGGTATATCGGAGACGCTTTTTGTCTACGCAAAGGCTAAGAGATCTAAATTTAGAGATATAGCTAATACCCATCAATTTATTTTAAAAAAAAAGGTTCATAGCAGCTCAGTTCCGAGAAGATATGTCATGTCTTGTAAGGTATACTAGAGGAAAAAGGCAGCTGGCGTCTTGGGGACGGTGAGAACACGCGTACCATCACAGAACACTTCATTGTCACCTGCAGATTGCACAGGCAATTGTAAACTCTCAAACCGTTCAGTCAGTGACAGCGGCGTTACGCCTACTCGTCTTCTTACACTGAACCGGCATAATAATAACACACCTTGATAAAATTAAACCTAAAAAAAAATTTTTGAAAAAAAGACTAATACAGTACATTGTAAAACAGCAATATGGTCACCTTCAGGTTATGTAGTAATAGTTTATCACTGCAGTTTTAGTAATACCAGCCTCGGACAGTAATCTTTTTTTATTCTCCTGCCAACGCAATGTAGACATTATATTTTGAGAATTAAAAAAAGGAAGTGACCTTTTTGTACGATATCTGATATTTCTGCAGAATATCCGCATTAATTAGCTAATCTTTACCAAACCGACATCATTTTTTTTTCACCCCTTTGATACTCTGCTCCCCTCCCACAACAGCGTGACTCATTTTTGACAGAAGCGCAGAGATTCGTGTGCTCTTTTGCATCTCTGTTTGGATCAGAGTTTAATGGTTCACATTTCCAATGCAAATCAAAAACTCAAACAATCGAGCCAACATGAGGCGCTAAAATAATTTCGTAGATGTTTTTTTTTTTTTTTTGGAGAAAGCAGCATCCTGGGGCCTGGTGCAGGCGCGCTCCCGGCTTATGACTGTCACTACAATGACTTCAAATAGAACAGGAGTTAGCGCGTTTTCGGGGTTTAGGTTCCCGTTCGTTCTTGTCTTTAGAACACATACATGGTGAACATATAGTTTCTGACAGCCTCCGAAGGCCGAGGCGGAAAACACTGTTGGACAAGCTGTAGATGACACAGTTACAGAAACTATTGCTTATGGCCAACCAGGTGGTTAGAAAAGACAAGGCGGGGTTCTCAAGCGCCCGCCAGCTCTCCAATAAAAAGTATATGATGTACGGGAGCCATAGCATATAGAAAACGCTGGTTATCCGGAACAAGACCATTGCGTAGCGTCGGTCGGGGCTGTGACCGGGCCCACCTTCTCCAGTTGACTCGGTTTCGTGACTGGGGAAGCGAGCTCGGCGGTCGCTAATTTCTTTGGTGTGCTGCCGGCAGATGCGGAAGATGTGAAAGTACGTGAAACATATAACCAGTGCTGCGGGGGCATACAGCAGGCACACAATGAAGCCAGTGAAGTAGGCACTGGTAT
Organism: Rhinella marina; assembly: GCA_900303285.1. NCBI lineage: Eukaryota > Metazoa > Chordata > Amphibia > Anura > Bufonidae > Rhinella > Rhinella marina. Next base: position 162,267 of record ONZH01018090.1, read on the forward strand.
GCCAAGAGATGGCGCACCACTCAAAGATGTCTCCATGGTAGCCAGGCTTACCCCAGCCAAAAAAAGATGGCAAGAAGATCAAACATGAATAAATCCAGATAAGGATGATACAGAGGCGTAGTCTACATGGCGTGACCAGCTGGTTGTAGGAAAGGGGCTTGGTGATGGCCAGGTACCGATCCACGCTGATGAACGCTAAACAGGCCATGGAGACGCTTTTTAGCACAGATATGATATAGCCAAATACTTGACATGTCAAAGATTCGTGGACCCCCGTGGAGTAGTGAAGAAGGGATAACGTGGGAACCAAGCAACTGACTCCCACAAGCAAGTCTGCGTACGCCATCGTCTGGATGAAGTAACTGGTCGTGTAATGGTGCAGTAACGGCGCACAATGAAAGACGAAGATGACCGTTAGGTTCCCAGTAATTATCAAGAACGTTAGCAGCACAATGATGGTAGTTTCCAGTATGCATATGTCCACTGAATTGTAGTGTCCGAAACCCAGTGGACAAGGGTGATGCTCCGATGAGTTCAGGAAGAATCCGCTTGAGTTCAGTGTCCTCCAGTCAAGCAGTTGTGACTGGTTCATGGTTTGTACTGTCGGTCGGCAAGTAGGAAATTCTTAAGTGTGTTGGTGAAAGGCTGGCCGGGCAAGCCAGTCTCACAACTGGGCGAGAGACCCTCCGCTTCTGAGCCTCAGGTCTTCTTTCAGCAGCCTCTTCCATCAGTATGACCGCTTTCCAAAGTCACTCATTCCCAAACGTGTGCTTACTCCCGGAGCTCACTCACCTTTGCTTCTCCAAGGTAGAAATGAAGAGAGATAACGCAATACCCAGTAGAGTAAAACTTAATAAGTGAAAGGTTGCTGCTGCTGCCGCCGCTGCTCTCTCAATTAGGCTTCGGGAATCCATTCTGAGCGAGCACAGAGAAAGGCGGCTAAAGAGGAGAGATTCTGTATCCTGTATCATTGGTGAAGGAAACTACAAATAAAGAGAAAAACATACAATTGAGGAAGAAAGGCTAAGAAAAGACTAAAAGAAAAAAACAAAACAAAAACACATTTCCGTGAATCATGTTCCTTTCTATGCTAAGGAGGGGGGGGGGGGGGGGGTTGGCCAGTCTATTCTCCCGAGATAGTTTATCTTTAGACGTGAAAATTTCAATCAGAGGGAGGGGAAGTCAAGAGGCATCTTAAAATATCTCAGCATCTCAGGCTAGAGTCGTTAAGAGCACAAACCATTACAGAGATACAGACTAAAGAAATCCTCTAGTCGTATAGAAAATCTTCAAATTTAAGCAGCCAAACCTGATATGCTGCATGCGCCTTGCAGATTCTGTTAATTATTACCTGCAGATCATTTGCACCATGCATTTACCTGTCTGGCCTCACTTGCAACGCGCAGGGAACAGTTAGAGCAGCAGCTCTCGGTGCACAGAAATGCCCAAGAGCACGCCCATTTCCTATACATTACATCACGGCAGAGATCCATACAAAGATGGAAAACCGATACCTTAAAATAGCCTTTCACGTCGAGCACGGATATAAAGCCCATGAATTATTTAAGAGTAAACTTTTAATAACTCATCTAAAAACTTAACATTACAGTCCGCATCGTCTGAGCTCGCGGGTGAATTGCCTTTACTCTTTCGGATCGATTGCATTAGAGCGAGCGCATCAATTTTGCCTCTCGACACAAAGACGTCGATGGGGGGAGGTGGGATGAAAATGCGGATTAGTGGCGAAAGAGTTAAGAAGGGTCTGATGCCACATTTCAGACTATAAAGGGGCGCTAGAAAGAAAAGCATCCTCACTTAGAGAGAGAAGAGGATAACCAAGGTCACATCGTCCTCCTCAGTTAAGAGTCGAAGTTTAGATCCATGCTTCGTTCTGCCCACCTCTACTGTCAGCCCTCTCTCCCAAATAGATGCAAAACTGTCAGCGTCTGCGATGTGCCGGGGAAGTGGGAGGCAAGGAGCGGAGATATCATCTAAAGGAATGCCTGCTGACAGCTACACAGCAGTTTCCGAAAGAATAAAAAAATGTCCTCATCATTACTCAAGTTGAGAGTTGCTCAGCCTCCTTCCTTCTTGCAAATGAACCAAACAGGACCGCTTTCGATTCTTCCACCCCTGTGCTCTCTTTCAGTGCACATATCTCTAAAGTAAGAAGCTGTGCCCCCTGTGCCACCACTGCTTTGCTCCTTAATCCCAGTAATGAAATAGATAAGGCTTCTCACCTAGGCTCTCTTCTTGCAGCCGAGCAGTAGGTCCTGAGGTCCGGTTCCAGAGATGCTGTTTGCGCGGAGGCTGTCGCTATTTCTCACATTCTCGATCTCCCTTTTCGCTCTCACTCTTGTATTATTACTGCCTGCACCTGAGCCCCCTGCTCCTCCTCCTCCTCTTTCTCGTCCTCCTCCTCCTCTCTTTTTTTGCCCTCCCTTCCTCTCTCCACCGCCCCCCCCCCTCCCCATCTCCCTAGCAAAAGCTGATGCAGGAGAGCAGAACGTCGGAAAGGTGACTCTGTCTTTCTGCCCCCGACCAATGGCTAGTGCCGGTTCGACTTGTCACTAGGTAACAGTTGCCAAGACACAAACACATACTGTCATAATGCCACAAACTGTCATCAAACATTCCAAACTGATGAAAATCGGGACTTTTTGTCCCTATTTTTTCTTGCCTCGTCTCCCTCGGTGCATTTCTACTTGCAGCTGATCGGAGCACCCCAGGAGCTAGCATGTCATCTGCGAGCCTTTAAATGCACCATACGCAAGAGGAGAAGAGATGACGATAAAACAAAAAAAAGCTTCGACATAAGTGACAGTCACTGGATTCTGTGCGGCAATGAAACAAATACTTTAGCGTCTGGGTGAATGTGTGCAAAGAAAGGCACAGAAGACAACTACGCTACAGACACTAGCCGGAGCCAGTAACGTGAACCATGCTGTCACAGACCTATTAATTATTAATTAAAATAAAATAGCATGCTACAAAGAAGGGGGGAGGGGTGTGGTGCTAAAAAATTATTTACAGTCCGTGAGAGCAGGGGAATCTATAGGGACTTTTTCCCTATAGACTTTTTCATAAGGATCCTGTCTCAGAGTGGTGGCTATAGACTCAAAGATGTGGCCACCATTTTTTAGAGACCTGTTTGAAAATGAAAGAAGAAATCTGGTTGCTAAGGGTAACTGCTCCACTTTTTCCTTTGTACCAGTTTTGATGAATATAAATTCTTGACAAACTGTTAGAGCCCTTTCACACGACCGTGGAGCTCGGTCCGGGACGGTCCGTGAAAACCCGGACCGTTCTCCTTCTGAGGGCAGGGGCACACTGCGTCATTGGTTGCTATGACGCCGTGCGCTTCCTAAGGCCACCGCTGTACAGGGATACTGTACAGGGCCCAGTGATTGCTAAAATGCCCATACGGTTCACTTGTTCTTCTAGAGCACAGGCTCTATTTTGGTAACATCAGCAAGGGTTCGGGCAGTTTATGACGATCTTTACTAAATCTCCACTCCCTCATTTGGGCTATGTTCACACTTGCGTTGTTGTTTTCCGGTATTGAGATCTGGCAGAGGATCTCAATACCGGAAAAAGAAACATTTCCGTTTAGTCTTCATTAGAGATGAGCGAACGTGCTCGTAACGAGCACTGTAGTGCTCGGCTCCCCTGCGCTCGCATAGGCGCAGGCATCCGGATCCGTCGGGTGAGGAGGACAGATCCGGATGCCTGCGCCCATGCGAGCGCAGGGGAGCCGAGCGCTACAGTGCTCGTTACGAGCACGTTGGCTCATCTCTAGTCTTCATGCATTCTGAATGCAAAGAGATCCATTCAGGATACATCAGAATGTCTTCCGTTCCAGCAGCATTCCGTTTTGTGACCGGACACAAAACCGCTGCAAGCTGTGATTTTGTGTACGGTCATAAAAACGGATCTGTCACTGAAAACAATGTAAGTCACTGGTGACGGATCCGGTTTTTTTTAAGGGCCTAAAAAAAGATCCGTCACTCATTTAGACGGATCCGTTTTTTTTTCTGTTTTGATGTCACACAACCGCATCCTAATGAAACGGATGCATCCTGATGTGCAAAATCAAAACATATCCTATTAATTCCGGTATTGAGATCCTCTGCCAGATCTCAATACCGGAATTAACAACAGAAGTGTGAATCAGGCCTTAGAAACAAAAAAAAGTTTAAAATCTAAAAATGGAAAACGTATTAATATAAAATGTATTAAATCCTGACTGCAAATCCTTTGTAAATGACATTTATTTCAGATTTTTTTGGAGGAAATATACAGTACAACACATGAATATTGTTTAAAAAAAAAAATCATATTTAGGGTGGGGTCACGTGTGGCACATACATTTGAAATATTCATGTGTCAGATCTGCAGCGCTCTTGATTCTTAAGAAATCTCATGCCACGCGCCGCGTAAAAAATCTGCAGCATACCTTGACCTGTGCTGCGGACCTGAAATCTTAGCACGTTGATTTTATGCTGCAGATCTCCACTGCGGATTGCACCCTTTGCACAAAGCGTCCTCATTCAGACAGCCGACCGCAAATTCGTCCGTGTGCTGAACAGTTTCTGAGCAGTCCGTATTTCCTGCCAACCAATGCATTTGAATGAATCTATGGGGTGAAAAACGGACAAATACAGGACACGCCGCAATTTTCTCAGCATGGAAAATCGCTCATGTGAAGATACTCATTCGACTGAATGGGTCAGAGTTCAGTTCGGGTCCTGTTCGATGTAATTTCAGACAAAAGCATTACCCATATGAAATCAGCCTAAAGCCTCATTCACACATCCGTGTCTGTGCTCAAATCCGTGAAGCTATACGTGTTGGATCCGTGTGTCCGTTTTTTGCTGTCTGTGTTGCATCCGTGTTTCACTGACACTGAACAGCTGAAAAATAATTTTCAAAGCATCTCTTCTTAATGATCTGTGAAACACGGATGCAACACGGATGGCATACGTGTTGCATCCGTGGTTTTCACTGACCCATAGACTATAATGGGTGTGAGGGATCCGGGAACACGGATCAAGATAGGACATGCATCCGTGCTAAAAAAACGGAACCACGGACCGTGATGAAACACTGATGTCTGAACACGCACATTCAAATGAAATGGGGATGTGTGCTGTCCGTGGAGAACACGTAAATTTGACTCCAGCCCTGGCCTTGACGGACACAGCATAAAAAGGGGACTTGCGACTATTTATCTATCCACGGTTAAAAAAAAAAAAAGCAAAGCGTACATGAGATTTAGCTCACTTGTCACACTTTGCTGGTGCTGTATTAGGCCCCAATCAGACGACCGTGTTTCACGGCCGTAAAAGCCCGTGAAAGCCCCCTGTGCTGCCCCAGAGGACGGGAGCGCACGGCATCATTGGTTGCTATGACGCCGTGTACTTCCTGAGGCCGCCGTACAGTGTAACACTGTACACGCTGTGTTTCACTGTACGGCGGCGGCCTCAGGAAGTGCACGGCGTCATAGCAACCAATGATGCCGTGCGCTCCCGTCCTCTGGGGCAGCACAGGCCGGGCTTTCAAGGCCCGTATACGGCCGTGAAACACGGTCGTCTGAATGGGGCCCTTAAGCTGCCTGTTTTTTCCGCTTGAGAATCCGCATGGAAAAGAGTGCAGAATCTAACTAACTTTTAGACGTAAAAGAGGTGTGAAAACTACTCCAGTCAGGGGTTCGAGTAGTTTTGACTCCAGGCACACGGAATGCTGGAGGTGCGCCTAATTTATGACAAGGGGTGCGGCTCGTCCGTCGGCACAGGGGGGAAACAAAGGAGGTCATTTATTAAGGCAGTCATTTTTTTTTTAAGCTCTTTTCAGTTCCATTTACAATGGCATTGCTGCCAAGATGGTGTGTGCACCTCGTCCTAAATTAGGCGCATCTTTGGTAGTGTGTGCGCTTGCCAGAAATATAGCAACTTTCACACCTTTTTCATGGCTTAAAGCTCCGCCCCTAAATCAAGACTCCTTTGTGTTGAATGTGGTGTAAAAAACGCCCTTGTGCTAATATTTATAAAGCCACAAAAATGGGGACAGGGGACAATTTTACACCTAAAAAGGCGTAAAACTTGTGTTTATAGATGACCCCCCATTCTGTTTCAAGACAAAAAGGCACGCACACTATAAAAAAAAAAAAAGCATACTTGAACAGCACACTGTAATAACAAAATATGTCTACAAATTTATTTTGAGCTCTCAACTTCTCATTTCATTTCCTCGAATTCCGCCTTGGGCTAAAATTTAATGCTATACATTTATTCATGATATTCACACAAAGCAACGAGATGAAAAGAAGGGGGAACTGAGGAAAAAAAAAGTGGCAATATCTGCCGTGCCGAGAACAACAAAGAAAACAAACAGGTGGGGATGAACATGCCATTCAGCAGCATAAAAGAGAAGGCACGAACAGGTGCGACACCCACAGCCGAGGAGAAGTGCCTGGGTACAAGGGCTAGGTGTGGAATCGGCTAGGAAACCGCTCTCCTACAGGCACGCCTTATATACATGGAGGGACTTTATATTTGCATGCAGTGCACTTCATTTCACAAGAAAAATACCGCCATGTTCCCACTTAAAGAACTGGCGGTAAACTACAGCACTGAAGACCCTGGACATGGAAACCTAAAGCAGCTCGAGAGTTGCGCAACGTTGACCAAATCTGGTGCGACATAAAATCCCTCATTAATATGCATGTACAATCAGACAAGCGGGGACGTTATAAGGGATTGTACAGGATGAGGGCTCATGCACACAACCGTATGTTGTGCGCAGAAAATACAGATGACGTCCGTGTGCGTTCCGAATTTTGCAGAATGGAACAGCTGGCCTCTAATAGAACAGTCCTATCCTTCTCCGTTACGCGGACAAAAATAGGACATGTTCTATTATTTTGCGGAACGGACATATGGAAATGGAATGAACACAGAGTAACTTCTGTTTTTTTTGCGGACCCATTGAAATGAATGGTTCTGTATACGGTCCTCAAGAAAAACGGAATGGACACGGAAAGAAAATACATGTGCATGAGCCCTTAGAAAAACCAAGCTACTTTCCTCCAGAGACAGCGCCACTCCCAGAGCTGGCTTCATGTGGGCCCCTGGGCAATAAAGTCTCAGTGGGCCCCCTTGTGGCCTTTTGCACAACGCACGCGGCAATGAAACTGCATGTATTATAGAGGTTGACAAATACAATGGACAGAGCATGTGCACCAGTACAAAAAATACCCATATAATGTGCACTAGAACAAAAACTACCCCCTTATAATGTGAGTACATATCAGATCCTCAGACCCTCATAACAGATCCTCAGATCAGACCCCAATATCAAACCTCACGAGACCCCCTCCCATCAGACCTTCATGTTAGACCCCCCATTTCAGACCTCAGGTCAGACCCCCCATTTCAGACCTCAGATCAGACATCCCATTTCAAAGCTCAGATCAGACCCCCCCCATTTCAGACCCCTTTAAGACCTCCATATCAGAACTCAGGTCAGAACCCATTTTCAGACCTCAGATAAAATCCCCCTTAGACCTGCATGTCACACCTCAGATCTGACCCCCTTTTAGACCTCCCATGTCAGACCCCCATATCAGAACTCAGATCAGAACCCCATTAGACCTGCATTTCATACCCCCCTATATCAGATACCGCAGATCTGATCCGCTTTAGACCTGTATGTGAGACCACCCCATATCAGACCTCAGATCACGACTCCATGTGAGACCCCCTTTAGGCCTCAGATCAAGACTCCATATGAGACAGAAATTTCTGGTGCTGTGCTCCATTCAGGTGCACAAAGAAACCCTTAGGGTGTGGACACAGGGTCATGTCCCCCAATGAAGTTTTGGAAGCCAAAACCAGGAGTGAATTAAAAAAAAAAAAGAGGATAAGTTGTATCCGTCCTCTATACTTTCTCTTCTTTTATGATCCACTCCTGACTTTGGATTTCAAAACCGTATCAGGAAACCTGACCGTGTGGCCGTACCCCTACTCATGCTGTAGCAACAACCTCATTTAGATGAATAGAAAATAGAACTGATTTTCAGTATCAGACATTTCTGCAACAAGTCGTCCGCTTGTGAATACACCCTAATCTACTTTCACGGTGAAGGGGGGGGGGGGGATTTGGTTGATATTTTGGATCAAAACATAGAAGCGCTGCCAATCTTTCCATTATAATTTTTCTGTGGTTTGGCTTCCAAATACTGAAGCAAAATACTAACCCAAACACTGCAGTGTGAAAGTGTCCCAGCAAAAGGAGGATAGTGGGGAAGATTTATTATCGCTGCTGATAGCTTACACAGCCTAAAACCAGACCGAGCCAACAGAAGATCAGAGTGGCGCACGTTGTGCGATAGATTTGCCACACCTCAATAGCAATGTTAAGATGCTTTTCTTTACACTATCTCTTGGTATTTTGCTCCAAAATTGTGTCGCATGCCATCAGGAATTCAAATGCACTTTGTGAGGTAGCGGCGACTGGAACCTTAAAGAAGAACTCCCGCAAAATTTTTTATTCTCTGACCTGTTAGAAAGGTGCGCAAATCTATAGTGAATGTCATCTTCTTATCAGAGAATGTAATTGTGAGTAAAAACCTCTCTTCTTATTGTAGCTGGGTCATGTGACCAACACCCTGACCTCCAGCTGACCCAGGACAGGAAGCCAGTCACTGCTCTATTCCTTCCAATGAGATTGAAAGTGAGGCTCCCATAGGAATGCATAGAGAATTAGACTTCCTGTCCACACAAGTCTATGTGTGAGTTGGTGGGTCTAATTCCTAGTCACATGACACAGATAAGGAACTTCAGGATTATATAAGTCAAAAATACAGACACTGGTAAGAAAATGACATTCACTACAGATTACATCATGTACATCTCTAGCAGGACATGGAATAAAAATTTTTTGCGGGAGTTCTTCTTTAAAGTGGGCCCGGGAAAACTTAAAGTGGCCCCATGTTGTAGGCGGGTCCAAACGGACATAAGGTGATACCATATTGTGGCGCAAAATACTAATCAAATACCAGAGTGGAGAACAAAATAACGCTCCAGCAGCCAGGGGTGCACCTAGACTTTCTGCTGCCTGAGGCAAAAACTAAAACGACGCCCCCCCCTCCAATGCCAATTTCTTAACCTAACCCCTTTGCAACAATCAAAGCGCTCATTGCCCATGGCTCTTCGGCTGTCCCTGTCTTGCCCCTACCTGGTGCTGCCTGAGGCGATCGCCTCACCTGGCCTCATTGGTGGTGCACCCCTACCAGCAGCACAAAATCCCTCCCCAGAAGTCCCATCCTCCTATTCCAGTTGCCTCAGGATGGCAATACAGTTGAATTCAGGAGAACACCTGTGGTCAGGTACATACGTTCTAGACCAGGGATGCTCCACCTGCGGCCCTCCAGTTGTTGCAAAACTACAATTCCCAGCATGCTCTAATAGCTGTAGGCTGTCTAGGCATACTGGGAGTTGTAGTTTCGCAACAGCTGTAGGGCCGGAGGTTGGGCATCCCTGTTCTAGACACTCCCAGCGTTAATTACATCAGGGAGTGCCAGATCATTACTAACCTGGCAGGCAGCTGTGAGGGTGGCCAGACGGCCCTCTTGGCATTGGCCCACTAGGAGGTTTCTCTTTGGGTTCTATGGCCAGTCCGCCAATGTTGTGAGGGATTGCAACCCGCCGCTTCCCACATCATATATATGTCACAGGCAGGTTGAAGTTCCTGTGATTAGGAGCCGGCCTGCACCATATGCGGCAAATGCCGGCTGTGCAATACTGCTGATACCTATCGATAATGAATGGAATTGGAAACAACCAGACAAGATCACGTACGGATCTGCGGCCATTTACTGGCCTCAGTAGTGAGATGTCCTCAGCAGTGACGTGCCACTTGGATACACTTCAATGCGGAGGGCAATGATTGACGACAGCGGTGAGTGTCACCTCCGACAACCCCCTCCCCCTGACAGGGACCAGAGGGAATCTGGACAGGAGCTTCGGCACTGGAACAAAGCAGCAGGAAGCATGAGAGTACTTTTCTGTTGCAAAGCTGGACAACCCCTTTAAGGCTCAAACTAGGCCATATTTTTAAAGGGTTAAGGTATTTTAAGGTATTTTAAAGGGTTAAGGTATAAAGGAGTGATCTTAAAGGGGTTTTTGGAGACTTAAATGCTGATCGTGGGGGTCTGACACCTTGGAACTCCACCGATCAGCTGTTTCAGAAGGCACTGTCACTCGCTTCTCTCTGCTTTTCTTAGGCCAAGTGACGTCACATTCATCTGTCATGTGGCCAAGGTGCAGCTCAGCCCCATAGAAGTGAATGGGCTGAGCTGCAATACCATGCACAGCCACTATACAATGTATGGCACCTTCTCAAAAATCTGATTGTCGGGGGTCCTGGATGTCGGACGCCACAGATCAGATACTGATGACCTATCCAGAGGACAGGTCGTCAGTATTTAAAGGGGTTCTCCGGGAATTAAGAAAATGAAAACACTTAAGTATTACTTCATTATAAATATATTCCCAAATACCTTACATTATTTATAATGGCTCATTTTGTCTGGGGAGCAATCATTAGGAGAAATAAAATGGCCGCCGTCCTATTAGTACACACAAAACCTGTCCTAATCACACAGCAGGACAAGTTACTTCACAACACTGTGGTAAAGAGCTGCCTCATCCTCCTCTCTGCTCTGCTTGTCAGGGATTATGATCCTGAATACAGCGGATAGGATGTTTAGCTGAATCTCTGTCTGGAATTGAGTTCATGAGCAGATGTGGCTAATGAGCAGCAGCACTTGTATGCAGTCTCCATTACCACAGCTCCACATTACCACAGTCTGTCCTGTCCGTCCTCTCTCTACTTCATGTCTCCTCAAACTCCATTCCCACAGAGATTCAGCTAAATATCATATTAAACTGTAGTCAGGATCGTATTCACTGACAGAGCAGAGAGGAGGATGAGGCAGCTCTATCTCTCAGTGTTGTGAAGTAACTTGTCCTTCTGTGTGATTAGGACAGGTTTTGTATATACTAATAGGACGGCGGCCATTTTGTTTCTCCTAATCAATGCTCCCCAGACAAAACGAGCCATTATAAATAATGAATGGTATTTGGGAATATATTTATAATAAAGTAATATTTGCGTATTTTCATTTTCTTAATTCCTGGAGAACCCCTTTAAGTCTCGGAAAACCCTTTTAAGATGCCTATGCACAAGAGAGAAAAGTCGTCCAGAGCCGCTGATCTCTGCGTGACCACCCAACTACCTTATGTAAATGGTCGTGTGTTGACCCTTGAATTTCAACTCCTGATCCTTTTGCTCTGAAGGGAGAGGTAACAGCGTCTAGAAGCGTCTCGCTCCCCTCTCCCACGGAGGAAAAAGTTTCTTTGGTAGAACATAAAAGAATAAAAGAGCCGGTGGAGACGAGCGTTTCTCGACTTACATCCTCTGAAACAGTCAGGATATCATGGTAAGCTCTTGACACAAGTGCATATTGGCTCAAAAAGCTCCATTAAATTGTGTGACATTGATTCAGCGTGACCCGGTACACTGTAACATAACTTCAGCAATGCGAGTTGTTCCCACTAGCGCAAAGTTGATGGGGGAAGCCATTCACTTCATAAAAGGCGCCTCATGGCAAGTGCTTGGAGTGTCTCAACCGAGACAATATAGTGGATAAAAGCTATAGAAGAAGTGGAGAATGTTAACTGTGAAACTGCATGGTGTGAATAAGGTGTTACATAAACCAGTTCTTTTACTTCCACTCCTCCCCCAAACATGGAATAAATCCAAGAGAATAAAATCACTATAGACCGCCCAAAGCAATGGCTCCCAGTAAATGGTCTGTTAATGTCCCGGTCAAGAGGCTGGAAAACAATCTGTGACATGTACCCATCCCCCTCACCCAAATGGAAGGGGAGAATGCTGAAAGGGGGCTATGTGACAGACTTGTTTCAGCCATATCTGTATCTTTTGGATACAGCGGTTTTCCACTTTTTTCCTAATTAGTCTCCGTTTTTAATTTGACCAAATAGTGACCATGAAATAATTAAAGGGAACCTGTCACATTGAACATGGTAGTGGTGCAGGAGAAGATGAGCAGAATGATATGGAGCATGTTATAGAGCAGGAGGAGCTGAGCAGAATGATATGGAGCATGTTATAGAGCAGGAGGAGCTGAGCAGAATGATATGGAGCATGTTATAGAGCAGGAGGAGCTGAGCAGAATGATATGGAGCATGTTATAGAGCAGGAGGAGCTGAGCAGAATGATATGGAGTATGTTATAGAGCAGGAGGAGCTGAGCAGAATGATATGGAGTATGTTATAGAGGAGGAGCTGAGCAGAATGATTGGAGCATGTTAAAGCAGGGGCTGAGCAATGATATGGAGCATGGTATAGAGCGGGAGGAGCTGAGCAGAATGATATGGAGCATGTTATAGAGCAGGAGGAGCTGAGCAGAATGATATGAAGCATGTTATAGAGCAGAAGAAGCTGAGCAGAATGATATGGAGCATGTTATAGAGCAGGAGGAGCTGAGCAGAATGATATGGAGCATGTTATAGAGCAGGAGGAGCTGAGCAGAATGATATGGAGCATGTTATAGAACAGGAGGAGTGGTGCAGAATGATATAGAGCGTGTTATAGAGCAGGAGGAGCTGAGCAGAATGATATGGAGTATGTTATAGAGCAGGAGGAGCTAAGCAGAATGATATGGAGTATGTTATAGAGCAGGAGGAGCTGAGCAGAATGATATGGAGCATGTTATAGAGCAGGAGAAGGTGAGCAGAATGATATGGAGCATGTTATAGAGCAGGAGAAGGTGAGCAGAATGATACGGAGCATGTTATAGAGCAGGAGGAGCTGAGCGGAATGACCCACATCGGGGTCTGATCTGAGGTTTGCTTGGGGGGTCATTCACATTGGGGGTCTGAGCTGAAATCTGCTTGGGGGTCATTCACATTGGGGGTCTGAGCTGAGGTCTGATAAACATTATTATTTTATAATTTTTTTAAATAATTTTTCTCCTAGGTGTGCCTTATGAGCAGGTGCGTCTTATAGGGTGAAGATTAGTGTACCTACTCCATGTATATAAAGCTTCCGTAGCTCCTGGCATACAGACCTGTCCTGCCTGTACCATTTATCCACGATTCTGGTTCCTATGATGGGGGACCAAGGTCTGTGTTGGGGTCAGGTTAAGACACATAACAAACCAAAGGTTAAAAACAAGAGTTGGGAACAAATTTAACTTTCCGGACTCTGCCAAGTTGAAAATTGCCATTTGCAGAGACTCAGCGTTCATAGGAAATGCTTCTAATTGCCCGGCCATTTGGCTGTTAATAGAATATGTTTAGAAGCTCCAGCATCTATTTGGCAGCTCTGAAAACTAATTAGCGTGTTGCATGCATAAATCAGCTCCATGCTATATATTCTGTGTGTTTCAATTGCCCCAGCTTCAAGCTATTAACCCTTGGGGTGAAAAAAAATAAAATAAAAAAACTTTACCCAGGGGAAAAGAAAATCTGCTGGAGGAAACACTGGAGAATAAACTGAGAAACAATCGTCCAGGTCCCCAATGCTGTATTGTGTTAATGCAATGTGCGGACATAGCCTTAGGCTTCATTCACACGTCAGTATGTTTTAATCCGCATCCGTTCCGCAAATTTGTGGAACGGAATGCAGAACCATTCATTTCAACGGCTCCGCAAAAAATGCAGACAGCACTCCATGTGCCGTCCGCATCCGTTGTTCCGTTATGCGGATCCGCATATAAGATAGAGCTTGTCCTACTTTTCTCCGCATTATGCGGTCCGAGTTCCCATTGTAGTCAATGGGTCCGCAAAAAATGCGGATGATATGCGGAATGCATCAATATGTCATCTGCATTTCATCCGCAATTGCGGATCCGTTTCCAGGAAATAGAAAGAAATACCCTGCAAACATATATTCCTCCTTCCGTTTTTGTTTTTTTTTTTTGCGGAAAAACGGAACGGATGCGGATGTACAATTGGTAAAAAGGGAAGGTTTTAGCGTAAACATGGATCCGCAAAAAACGGAACGAAGATCTGGAAAAGAAAAATACGGACGTGTGAATGAAGCCTTAGGCCACATCACACGTTTGCACTGAATCAGTATTTTTCATCTTTTTTATTTAATTTTCTCAAGTCAAAACCAGGAGTGGAATCTAAACACAGAAGGTAAAGAATGCAAAAGATTTAGGGGGTCATTTACGAACTTATGTACGTCACTTTTGTGGTGTATATCTGGCACGGATTCTGTCACACGCCATGTTGCGGCAGAATCTGTGACTTCTTCCCTGCTCGCGCTAGGTTTAAAAAACGGGGTGTGGCGTGGGCAGGGGACGGCAGGTGCGTCTCATTCATCATTTTCTATGCCTGGTTTAGCTGTAGAAAAGGGTCCAAATGTAAGACAGCAACTTAACTTCAACGATCCACCACCAGCGCAGGGGCTTATTAACACCGGTGTCTAAAACACGTCTTAATAAATGTTTCCCCTTAAGATTTATAAGTCTGATTGGTTGGGGCCCAGTTGGGTCCTGTGTCTCCCGGTATGAATGACAGCTCCATTCATCTCTATGGGGCTGCTGGAGATTGCGGTGTTAGCAGTCACGTAGAAATGAATGGATAGGGGATCCATTGCCACATGTGCACACAGAGAGGTCAGAAATAGAGTTGAGCGAACGTGCTCGTAACGAGCACTGTACTGCTCGGATCCCCTGCGCTCGCATGGGCCCAGCCATCCGGATCCGTCCTCCTCACCCGACAGATCCGGATGCCTGCGCCCATGCGAGTGCAGGGGATCCGAGCAGTACGGTGCTCGTTACTAGTACGTTCGCTCAACTCTAGTCAGAAACAATGGAATAAAAAAAATAATTAGATCCCCAATAAAAAAAAAAAAAAGACAAATGGTAGAAAATCATAAGGCGGCCCCTAAGCAATATGCACTGACGAGCATGGATCACAAACTATACTCAACCATCCACCCAGTTACTCCAATATTGATGAAAATAAGAAAATTATATTGATGATTGCTACATATTTAACAATAAAATTGCGGACAAGAATCTAGATTAAAAAAAAGGTTCCCATGCCAATTCCTGTGTATATGCCCCATGGTAGATATAATGTATTCAGTAGTTTATTGTTTAGGAGGTTGTGCCACCACTTATTGCTATTTTAATGTAATTCAGCATAAAAAAAACCTACCTACTTTTGTCATTTACTTTCTGTTACAAAAATGTCCCACTAGTGATAAATTCTCTTTACTTTATTAGAATGGTGCCCCCTGGTGTTCAATATGTATAGTAACATACACGTCCACCTGTTGAGGTGACCGCACGGTTAGAAATGACGACAGTCATAGGGAAACAGTTGCAGCAGACAGGATACACCCCCCCCCCAAGCTATGACAAGGAAAGAGCTGCAGCAGAAAGGACACAACCCCTGCCAGCCTGTAAGAAAATCTAGCAGAGCACTTGGAGCAATGAATGGGGAGATCTCTGGATCCATGTGAGGTACAGGGCTGGTTCTAGCTTTGTTTGAGGTTGTTGTGTACTATATGTCTGATTTTCATTGTATTACATGAAAGGGGTTTTCCAGGTGTTTAATATTGATCACCTATCCTAAGGATAGGCCATCAATATCAGATTGGCGGGGGTCTAACACACAGCACCCCCCCCACCCAATCAGGGCTTCCTTGCAGTTCACCAAGCACAGTGCCATACATTGTATAGCGGCTGTGCTCGGTATTGTAGTTCAGTCCCATTTACTTGAATGGGACTGCCCTGTGCTTGGGCCACTTGACCGATGAACGTGATGTCACTGGCCTAGAAAGAGGCCGCAGCACTCACCGGAGCCCCGCGGCCTCTTCAAGCAGCTGGTTGGTAGGAGTTGGACCCCTGGTAATCTGATAGTGATCACCTATACTGAAGACAAGCTTTCAATATCAAAATCTTAGACAACCCTTTTATGCATTTTGGGCAAAATAAAACCCCTCTAATTCAATCCAATAGATAACAAAAATAATTATATATATATATATATATATATATATATATATATATATATATATATATATAGTCTTGTGTATAAAAAATGTCCTTGTTGTCTCCAGTGACCAACAGGGGTCTATATCAGTGACCAACAGGGGTCTCTCTCTCTCTCTCTAATATATATATATATATATATATATATATATATATATATATATATATATATACACACATATATACATATATACATACATAATATATATATTTTTTATTTTTATTTTTTAATAATTTTTTTTTTTTAACTGAAATATAAACAATAGTTTTTGGCATTTTTTTGGCAAGGTAAATAGCATTAATTAGCTTCTAACATCAGAGGATAACAACCCTTGCTTGTGTCCACATGACACATGAACGGGTCTTTACACCGGAGACTAGTACTAGAGCAGCAGACATTTACAAGAATAGATATTACAATACATAGGGCGTCTGTACCTCCATTCATAGCTCTATGAGTTTCCATGAACTGGTTCCCAAGAAGACGGTGATATCTGCGCTCTGCGCACAATAGGAGGTGCTGAGAAGGGAGACAGTCCTACACAAACAGCAACTACCGAACATCCAGCAGGAATGCCATTGTTAAGACTTGTATAAATATAACGCAGCTGTATAAGCCACGGAAAATGACAGCACATATTAACACTGTCACATCTACGTGGAATTGTCTGTGATGGAGCAAACAAGACGCGCTGAAACGGCAGAAAAAGGATAATCTCGCCCCGTCTGTCATCAAGAAAAAAAAAACTGTACTTAGTAACCTCTTTTGGGGTATTTTTTAATTGCTGCTTTGAACTTATTTTGGCCTAAAAACATTTTTCTAATTGACCTTTAAAAAAAAAAGTTCAACTAAAAAAGTTGTTCTCTGCATCTGGCATCTTCTGGCATATACCGCAGGCTGCTCTATCCCCTGCACAGTAAAATCCGTCTGCAGTGTGACAGCTCAGTCTGTAGCCCTTTCTGCAGTCTCCAGAGAGAGAAAAAATTGCTAAGAATTCAGCTTAAAGAGGAACTGTTCTCCTGACAGTTAACTACTTGCATTCTCCATGTAATAGTTCTGGAGCATTCTATTCTTATAACTCTAGGTTGTCCCATTCCTCTATTATTCCAACTAAAAGTTTGCAAGCAGCCTGCAGTAAAGGTCCATCTGGACGTTACCAGTTGATGGTGTCTCCCTGCACAGTTTGACACAGGCAGCAATGATTGGATGGTTTCGGACTGTACAGGGACACCCCCCCCCCCCCAAACTGGTAACACCCAGCTGGACCTTTAAGGCATTTTCCCCAAATTTTTTTTACAAAATTTGCAAAATAAAAAACAAAATTTACCTTTTAAATGGCCCACTGCTGCAGACCCAGTCATTCCAGTAACGATAAGGGCACATCTATTGTTCGTATGACTGCTGCAGCCAATCACTGGCCTCAGCAGTCACATGCCATAAACACATGCATCACCACGAAGGTCACTGACTGGCTGCAGCGTTCACATGAACAATGAATGTGACGACCTGCCTGCAGGACTAGTTGGGACCGGAGCAATGTGGACCGAAGTGATGGCTCTGGAATGGTGGGACATTTGAAAGGTAAGGTTTTTTCTTTATTTTAGACAGCTCTCCTGCCCAGTGGCAACCTTTTAAACAACTCGGAAAAGCCCTTTAAGTAGATTCTTAATTTACAATGAGACGTCAGTAAATCATTTTCCTGACCAAACTATTTTCGGGCAAAACATATAAATAATGACAGATCTTTGACTGTTCATCATTATTTAATATTTAAATTAAATGGAGAAAGTTGCTGAAAAAACTGCTGCAGAGGGAATAATATGGTTCCACTGTTAACCCCATTGAATAGCTCTGCTAGATTTTCTTCAGGGTGGCAGCTCAGGGGGCGTGTCCTCTGTGGAGGAGGTGTTCTTTGTTCTCCAGCTCTCTCTATCACAGCTCAGGAGGGGTGCCCTTACTGCTGCAGCTCTCTCCCTGTAATGGTCACAGCTTCTAACAGTAGGTACGGCTGGTGGCTGTTGAAAAATGGAAATGAGCATGTGCGACCAGCTAAGTAGATGGACGTGCACATTACTATACAGATTAAAGACTGGGGCAATTATAATGAAGAGAATATCTCACAACTAGAGCATTTTTGTAACAAAGTAAATTACAAGTAAGTTGTTTTTCATGCTGAATTAAAATTATATTTCGTGAAGTCACACCCCTAAAAGGGTCACTGTAATTTCACACAATTTCATTTCCTTTAATAGAGAATGTTGTAAATAGTAAATTTCTAAATCACTTCATTTAAAAACATGACTGCATCCACCTGAAAAAAAAAAGATGTGAAGTCATGACCACTAGGGGGCTCACTTCCACCTAAGCTGCAGTCCACTGCTTGTTGTCGGGCAAGATCCTTCCCTAGTAACAGAGACACATTAGACGATTGAGAGGAACTGGGAGTGTGCCAGAGCTAGCTGAGATCCTGTGCCTGATAAAAGAACTGCTACTACAGTGCTTCTGAAGATTATAGGAGCCTCCTGTGTGTCTGTAAGTGTGATTCCCCCCTCCTTATCTGTTCTGTGAGCTCCGGAATGGAAAACAAATATGATGGGAAGTAAGGGACAACAGTCACAACAGTTCCAGCAGATTCCACAGAAGGGAGACACCTCCTGCTTATGAGAGAAATGTACTTAGCTGTGCAGCTGAAAGAGGTAATAATATGGCTGAAAATACATTATGGAAGCCCAAAAAGACCTGTTATTTGATAGCTATAAGATGCATGTTTTTCCTCCAAAGTCCGAATGTTAATAACCCAAATCGGGTCATGGAATTAGTCATTAGTATGTGGGAGATGCAAGGAGCAGTAAGAAAAGCGCTGTGCTGGCTGTACTCATCCTCCCTGGTCCTGCTCTGCACTGTGTTCTGACTGCATACAGCGCCAGGAGATTGCACATAGGCACGCACTATGACCTGACTCTGTGCAGTGTGGGCCAGAAGACGACTAGGGAGCGGTGAGTTCTGCATCTAAACAGTGGCAGTGCCGTCCAGAGCAAACAAGGTAAGTTTTTAATTTCTTTAATGTCTGATCCGAGGTCTGATGGGGGTCTGATCTGAGGTTGACGGACGCTGGTGAGGGAGGGTCTGATCTAAGGCTGGCAGAGCTTGGGCGTTTGATCTGAGGTCTGATAAATAATAGGGCTCTGATGAGGACTGAGGGTCTGATCTGAAGTCAGATGACATTTTTTTTGTCTTATTTCCCTCCTTTAAATCCTAGGTGCGTCTTACAGTCTGAAAAATACTGTAAGTCCCACCCATTCAGGATAATATTCAGTGCTTTGCCTATTAAAAATCGACGTAAAAGATCAGATCACTGGCCAATCCAGAGCAAATCTTGCCTAGGACAGGAAACAAATAATCATAAGTGGTGACCATCTGCTCTCAGGTGTAATCACCTTAGCAAACAAATCCCCGTCTCTCACCTTCCTGTGAGCACGAGCTTTAAACTGTTCACACTATTAGACATAGCGGAAAAACCTCTCCTCATTGACAGGCATGTTATGCCGTGCTTAAAATATTACATTGACCTTGAGTTCCCTTTCTGATCCATTTTTGCTTGAGAATATCAAAAAGCTGTTTAAAAACCTGCCCTTTCGCATGCAAAAATATTCAGCCGAATGATTAATCAGTTACACGGCGATCATCTGGCGGGGGGGAACAAAAGGGCCGATCCATAAATATAAAATCCAGACGGGAGTGCCATTATTCAGCCCGTGCTAATAAGACCTGTTTGTCTTAGTCACCGAGGAATAATTCTGTTTCGCCTTCTCTTCTTGCACGCTGAAATACAAGTCTAATCATTATAAATAGCCCTGATTGGATTATAATGAATCCGGGAAACTATTCGATGGCGACGCTGAATGATCCGTGCTGGTGAGATCAAGCGAAAAAAAAATAAAAAAATAAAATAAAAAGGGAAATGTTTTAATTGAATGGGCCATTATTTTAAGCGGCGAGGCATGTTTACAGGCGTGCGGAGCGAGGCTCGCTTTGACAGATATTCTTCAATGATGAAAAAAATAAAAATAAAAATGTTACCTTGACATTTCAATCTGAAAATATAAAAGCGGCTAAACAATACGAGGCTTTCGCATCTACCGTAGTGAACCAGCACAGCAAGGAGGCTACATTTATAACTAAAACCGGTCCCGCAGAATTATAATTAAAAATTACCATCACAATTCAGCAAAAAAAAAAAAAAAGAATATTTCCATTGACGATTAAATACGTCCCCGCTGCCTCGCTTTTAACGGACGTCCTAAAGTATTTAACTAGCGATATAAATGGGCAAATGTCGCTGCCGGCTTTGACACCTTTAATTCTGCGTATGAATAATTAGCGTTGGAAGTCTTGACTTGGTGCAGGCTGGCATGAAGGGGGTTACTTTTCTGCATGAAATCTGTACCACCCACCATTTCTAGTTGCCAAGCAACTCCATCATGTCTCATTTTTCGCTTCCCCTATGGCATCAAAGAATGGCAACCAACTCTCTAAGTCCTGCTCCCTTCTGTACCGGCATGAAAGTAAAGAGGTGGAGAGGATAGAGAAGAAGGGTGGGTAGGCATCTACTCCTCCATCTGACTACATACGGCCTCGGACTGAAGTTCCTTGGGCCCACCACAGGAAATGATTCTGAGGGCCCACCGTCGTATACATTGCCTTTTAAGCCATTTTTGGCATCTATAAGGGTATGTGGTAGTTACTGGTTTCACGATCAGTTCCAAATTATCTTCTGCTCGGCCTCAGGGGCCCACTGTAGTGTCAGAGCTTGGACCCACAGGAGGATCCTCTGGTACTCTGGTGGGCCAACCTGACCCTGACTACATACAACTTTTAACACTCATGGGGAAAGGTGTTGGCCATGATAACTACTCTGATCCAAAGTCACTGCTACATAGGCATGTATATAGTCCTGGGGGGAGGGGGGGGGGTAGCCTTAAAGCAAACTGGAAAATATCTCAGAAATCCAGTATATTTTCAAATATTATCTACTGTACCATCAACCTCAGGGGCCCTGCATTACAAGGGGCCCATTATAGTGTCAGAGCTTGGGCCCACCAGAGGATCCTTTGGTACTCTTGTGGGCCAGTCCGACTCTGACTACATCCAACTTGTAATACCCATGGGTAAAGGTGTCGGCCATGATAATCACTGTGCCCCAAAGTGGCCACTGCATATGCACATATATAGTCCTGGGGGGATAGGGGAAATTAAGGATAAAGTAGGCTTAAAGCAAACTAGAAAATATCTGAGAAATCCAGTATATATTCAAAGATTATCTACTGTACCATCAACCTCAGGGGCCCTGCATTATAAAGGGGCCCATTATAGTGTCAGAGTTTGGGCCCACCGTAGGATCCTGTGGTACTCTGGTGGGCCAGTCCGGCCTTCACTACATACAACTCGTAACACCAATGGAGAAAGTTGTCAGCCATGATAACTACTCTGATCCAAAGTGGCCACTACATATTCACGTATATAGTCCTGGTGGGAAGTAGCCTTAAAGCAAACTGGAAAATATTAGAGAAATCCAAAATATATTCAAAGATTATCAACTGTACCATGGACCCTGCATTATAAGGGGCCCATTACTGTGTAAGAGCTTGGGCCCACCGGAGAATCCTTTGGTACTCTGGTGGGCCTGTCCGACCCTGACTACATCTTGCAATACCCATAGGTAAAGGTGTCGGCCATGACAATCACTCTGCCCCAAAAAGTGACCACTGCATATTCGCGCATATAGTCCTGGAGGCATAGGGAAAATTAAGGATAAAGTAGCCTTAAAGCAAACTAGAAAAGACCTGAGAAATCCTATATATATATTAAAGGGTTATCCATTGTAACATGGATACCTAAAAGGGACTGTCTCAAAAAGTCAACCCATATCCATAGTATTTGTTAGGGCATATGGAAGTCATGGAAGGGGAGGATATTCCCAATAGGGACCCCTCTTGGAGCCGGAAAGGAGAATCACACTGGAGGACAAGCTTATCTATGCACTACATGGTTGGCCAAGCTGCTGACACCATAAGAAATTATTTGGATAATATTCTACAGTTCTCAAACCAGCCCCTGGATGTCAATACTGTTGTAATTGCTTGTAATTAAAAATTTAGCATAGCCACTGACTTATTCAATAAAATGTATCTGTATAGCGCCACCTGCTGTTTGTTGTTACTTATTTCTTTGTCCTGCTCACTGAGATGGCCGCACATGCTCAGTTTCATCCATCAACTGCCTCCTGAGCTGTGATAGGCAGAGCATGGACACGCCCCCTTAGCTGCAGCAGAAAAGACACTCCCCTTGAGCTGTCAGCTTGATATAAATCTAACAGAGCAATAAATGTGGAGATCTCTGGATCCATGTGAGGTACAGGACTGGTTGTAGCTTTGTTACAAAGAGGTTGCCCTGTCCTATATGATTTCTAATGGTTATTTTTTTACATTAGTCAAGGGATAACCCCTTTAAATCACGTGGAATATCCACTGTAGATTTTATCGCTGCATATCACGCCCTCACATACAGGAAAAAAAAAAAAAAAAAAAAAACTTTTGCTGACTTTGCTGCAAGTTCTGTGCAGATTTTGCTTGGGATTCATCCTGCTATACAGAAAGAGGCGACACCCGTGGTGAAAATCCACAGAAAGAACTAACACGCTGCAGATGGGAGATCCGCACCATGGGTCCCCTTCTGTGCAGCCTTTTTTTTCTGCAGCACTCGGATGAGATTATTTGCTGCAATCGTGGATGTTCTGCCTGTAAATCGGGTCAGACGATCTGAAACATGAATATACCCTTAGAGAATTGAGAATTGTATGAACAGCAATTCCGACAAATATGCTTAAAGGGGTTATCTAGACAAAAATAATGATGACCAATCCTCAGGATAGGACATCATTATCACATTGGTGGGGTCCAAGTCCGATCAGCTATTACAGCGGATCGCCAAACTCTGGGGATTGTATTGGCTAACCTCTAGCACTCCCACTGTGGTGAAACTACGACTCCCAGCATGCTCCATTCATTTCTATGGAGTTCTGAGAACAGCCAAGCAAGTGTGCATCTTGGGAGTTGTAGTTTTACCACAGCAGGAGTGCCGAAGGTTAGCCATCACAGGTATGGTGGCTGTGCTTGGTATTGCAGCTCAGCTTCATTCACTTCAATAGGGCTGAGCTGCAACTAGGCCATGTGACCAATGTACGGTGACATCACTGGTCAAGGAAGAGGCCACAGCGCTCATGGATCACCGGCCTCTTTTAACAGTTGATTAGTGGGGGACCCGGGTGTTGGATCCCCAACAATCTGATATTGATGACCTATCCAGAGGATAAGACATCAATATAAATTATCAGAAAACCCCTTTAAAGAGCATCTATATTCCTCATGTAATGACGGTTCTGGAGCCATTTCTTTATTATTCCTGCTAGAAGTTATGAATAAATTACTAGCACTTTGGGGGGGGGGGGGGGTCCCTGCACTGTCTGACACTGGCAGCACTGACTGGATAGGGTCACGACCCCAACTGGTAACACCACGCTGGACCTTCATTGCAAACTGCTAGCAATTCATTCATAACTTCTAGCATAAATAATAAAGAAACAGTACAACATAGAGTCATAAGAAGAGATGCTCCAGAACTGTAATTACACAGGTAATGCAAGTAGATGTCAGGAGAGGGGACAGGCCTTCTCCAATTATAACTTGGAACTACGGGCACTGAAAAGACAAGGCGTAAAAAAGCCGCCAAAAAAAAACACCGTAAGAAGCCAAGAAAATGTCAGTTAGCCAGTAAACCAAACACTTAAAGAAGAACTCCCGCAAATTTTATTCCATGTCCTGCTAGAAATTATGTAATCTGTAGTGAATGTCATTTTATTACCATTAGCTGAATTTTTGAGTTATATCATCCTGAAGTTTCTTATCTATGTCATGTGACTAGGAATTAGACCCACCAACTCACACAGCACCTTATGTGTGGACAGGAAGTCTAATTCTCTATGTATCCCTATGAGACTGAAAGTGAGGCTCCCATAGGAATGAATAGAGCAGTTACTGGCTTCCTGTCCTGGGTCAGTTGGAGGTCAGGGAGTTGGTCACATGACCCAGCTACAATAAGAAGAGAATGGAAACTCTCAATTTCAGCCTCTGATAAGAAAATGACATTCACTACAGATTATATCATGCACCTTTCTAACAGGTCAGAGAAAAAAATTTTTTTGCAGGAGTTCTTCTTTAAGAATGAGAAGGAAGAAATCTTAGGACAGACAAATTCATGCTTGGTGGTGCTGACAGTGCCGCCTGCCATTTGGGCAACGAGCGGATGAGATTTCTAGAGCTGCACAGTCAGTCTGTGTGTGGCGGTGACTGCCGAAAAAGGAAACCCAGCATCTCCAGCGGAGAGCAGCCACACATAAAACATGGATGCCAGCCAATGGACATTCTCCAAGCCTCCGTCTGTCGTTGTCAAATCTGGGCCTGCTAAGGAGATATTATGCAAATTAATCTTCTTTAAGGAATGCATGATTAACACTTGCCAGAGAGAAGAGCTCGGAATTCAGAAATTAAATGTGACCATTCTAAATACAACCATTATTTCACATATGAATGTAATAAATGTTCTAGTTTTTTTGCCGTTTACACCAAAATAATAGATGAATGATGAGAGTTCTCTGCTAATGTGAGCACTAGCTAAGGAGCAGTGTGGACTAAGATTAAAATTCGAGTAAAGTATCGTATTACAACAAGTGTGACAACGCACAATGACAATGAGCCCCTAAAAGAGATGTCCGGAATTAGAAGAAAATCATGGCTGTCTCTATTTTAAAAAAAATAAAAATAAAAACAGCTCCGCACTTGCCCACATGTTGTGAGTGGAACTGCAGCTCAGTCCCATTCACATCAATAGAGTTGATCTGCAATACCACACAGAATCCACGGTTTGGCGCCGTTTCTAGAAGAATGCAGATCACATCTGTGTTAAGAAATCCGTTTTTCTGTTCGGTCATAGCAGTAGAAAAATAGAAATCAATGCAGTGACCAATCCATCACATGACGGAAAAGAACAATGCCTGGCGGTCCCCACTGACTTATGGTGGATTCTGTCGGATTCTAAGATGCCCACCACTTTACTGGAGGAAGTACAGGAGCAAGTGTGACATCATATTATGACAATGAGACCTCAAGTGTGACATGATATTATCAATAAGACCTCAAGTGTGACATCATGTAATGAAACAGGGCTATGATGTCTGACATCATCTAATGACAATAAGCTACAAAGTGTGACATCATATTATGACAATGAGACATGAAGTGTGACATCATATTATGACAATGAGACCTGAAGTGTGACATCATATTATGACAATGAGACCTGAGGTGTGACATCATCTAATGACAATAACCTACAAAGTGTGACATCATATTATGACAATAAGAGCTCAAGAGTGACATCATATTATGACAATGAGACCTCAAGAGTGACATCATATTATCAATAAGACCTCAAGAGTGACATCATGTAATGAAACAGGACTATGATGTCTGACATCATCTAATGACAACAAGCTACAAAGTGTGACATCATATTATGACAATGAGACCTGAAGTGTGACATCATATTATGACAATGAGACCTGAGGTGTGACATCATATGACAATAAGACCAATGGTCAAGTCAAGGTTGCGTTCACCTCACCATTTAGCTTTCCGTTCTTCAGATTAGTCAAAAAAACTGAAAATTTTTTTTAAAAAATCTGTTTTTTTGGAGCATCAGTTATGATCAGTTTGTGTCATTTACTTCAGAGATCAGTTATATGTGACGGGAAAAAAATACTTTTTGCACAACTTTTTTCTTCCGTTGGAAGTGACACCAACTAATCATAACTGATGCTCAAAATACGGTAAGTCTGCGTTCACATCTCTGTTGGAGATGATCTGGAAGCCTGATTCGGCAGTCATCCGGACAAAAACCCAGCTTTTATGCCGGAAAGCGGTTGGATCACCACTGGATCCCATTACAGTCAATAGGGAACCCGGCTATCGTGGGATCCGGTAAACACCAGTAACTGCCTGCCGGGACCGTTCACTGGAGATGTGAACACAGCCTAACTGATTCATTTATTTTTTGGTTCTTTTGATGGATCAGAAGAACAGAAAGCAAACGGTGATGTGAACGCGCACTAAGGCCACGTTCGCATCTGCGGAAAGCTGATCAGGCTGCCTGTTCCGGCACAAATACCGGCTGGACCAAAAATCGTTGAATGCGATGGTTTTTGTCCAGCTCAAACCTGTCGGACCTCAAAACAGTCAATGGGGATCTGGCAGTGAACTATACGATCCGGCAATGCTGGATCTGGTGAAATCCGGCAGGCTGCTGGAACAACCGCCAGAGAGGTAAACGCAGTCTTACTCTTTACCGGAAAGGATACAAGCATTTATCTGCAGCAAGGAACCACCAAAAGAAGGAAGGTGGCCAGTCACAGGACCCTTGGATTACTAGCTCTTTACTATTAGATTTTGTTGCTGGATCAGCTTTCAGCTAAGAACCAAAAAGTCTTCCAAGCAGCAGCAGTGTGAACACAGTCTTCTGGAATCTACAAGGCGGGGGATGGGGGGGGGGGATGTGTACGAAAAGCAAAAAGGTAGGGGGAACGAACGCTGGTGGCTTTAGATGGTGTCTCTTTATATTATTTTTAGCTCATCAGTTGCCATAACAATAAAGAAATATCAAAGTTGTTATGGCAACTGCAATTTTGAAAGCAGTCAAATAAGAAGTGAAGGAGCCTTCTGATGGCTTGAAATGTAGCGTTTGTGAAACGCGCTGGGTAAATGCTCCGCTGCAAGCCATCTGACACGGGAGTCTGTACGAGACGGTGGGATACGGGGGCGAAAAACCAGCGGATGCAGATGGTTTCAATAACACACGTGCTGAGGATGAGGACTGCGGGGACTGCGTGAGAATGACCTTCACGGTCTAATTTCCTTATTAAAAAATGCGGCTTGGTGTGGGGGCGTTTCTAAAGCCAGATCAGAGGTCCAGACTGTGTACCCAATAATATTACAATTCTGGAGCATCCTTTCTTAAAAGATTGCGCTGTTCCTCTGTTATAGCTCCAAAAAGTTTATTTACCGGTATAATATAATAATTTATTTCTAGGGAAACACCCTGTTGGTCATTTTTAGAATGAATAACAGAGGAATGGCACGGTGCAGTGTTATGAGAGAAACATCTAATGGTTGTTATTTCATGAAGTATATAAGTATTTACTCAAACAGACACCTAAGGGCTCATGCACACGACCGCAGCCCGCCTTGAAGTCTGCAAATTGCAAATTCCGTAAAAGACGGACACCAGCCATGTGCGTTCTGCATTTTTCAGTACAGAATGTCCTGGTCACTATAGAACGGTCCTATCCTTCTCCGTAAAATAGAGAAGAATAAGACATATCCTAATTTTTTTATTTATTTCTTTTTGCGGGGCCACGGATTGGACATACCGCGTGCTGTCCACATCTTTTGAGGCCCCTTGGAAGGGAATGGGTCCACACCTGACCATGCAACATGCAGATCGGATGCGGAACAAAAATACGTTTGTGTGACACTTAGAAATGTATGATTGCTGGGGGCTGATGGCTGGAGACCCTCACCAATCACAAGAAGAGAGGTCCCCAAAGTCCTTTGTGTGAATGAAGGGGGGGGGGGGGGGCTGACAGAGATATCCGAGCACTGTACTCAGCAGTCCCATAGACAGTGAACTGAGGCTTGGTCACGCATGCACACGACGGCTTCATTTATACCCTGGTTCTCATCATCGATGTGGGTCCCAGCAGTTAGACCCCCATCGCTGTACCGATCCTGACAATGGCGGTCCCATTTCCTCTGATCTGATAGAAGACCGTACCGCACTATTCCTTCGCTATGGAACCACTGAGATTAGCCGAATGCTGTAATTGGCTATCCCACAGAGAATGAATAGAGCAGCAGGGCATATGCCCGACATGCCACTCCATCACATCGGGGGGAAAGGGACCCCTATACTTGGGACCGGTGGGACTCCCAGCAGTCAGACGTCCACTGATCAGTTAGTTATACCTTATACTGTGGATACGGGATAACGTCAAAACTTGGCACCACCCCTTTAATTGCTATTAGAACAACCCCTTTAATTGCCGTTAGCAGCCAACATACTCCTGATGGCTAAATGAAAGTGCACAGGGAAATCAAATTTCCTTTTGTTGTTGTAAGATCCCAGGATCAGTCTATACAGTACAGGCATGCCCAACCTGGGGCCTTCCAGCTGTTGCAAAACTACAACTCCCAGGATGCCTGGACAGCCTTCGCTGGGAGTTTTGCTGGAGGGTCGCAGGTTGAGCATCCCTGCTATTGTATATCTATAGGATTACCTATAAAAATCGACCAAATAGACCAAAATAAAACCTTCCTGAAACCAAGCTAAACCATGCCAGAAAGTGATCTATTCAAATGCTCAGTTAAAAAAAAAGGGAGCAGAGTATTTAATTACCTTAAAACTTACCGTAAATCTGCTAAACATTTTTATATCATCTCCATAAGGAGATATCGTATTCTCCAAAACATTTTTAGAATATTCAGCGTTTTTTTTCCCCACTTCTTAAAAATCAGTGATATAATGGTTTTCACATAATTATAAATGAGGCAATAAATGAAAATAATGCCGCTATCATACACTGAATCAACAAATAGGCCTCATACAGGTCGCTCCATAGTAGCAGCGTTCATTATACCCAATGCACACCGCTGTGCCATAGAGAATTCCTGAATGATCAGCTCGGCGCACGGTAAATGATTCAGTTTCATGCTTAATACATGGAAACGTTCTGTATATTCCTGGCGTTCCACCGAAAATAAACATGTTCCTTTGTCAAAGGGGGTGCACAGACAGCACGTTCTAGTCAATGATTAAAAACTGTCCCAGTAAAGTGCACTTTGTGCCGACCCTTAATGTAAGTGTGTGCATATAGCTGCTGAATCACCAGTTCGCCCTTGGAGGCCCAGTAGGTGAAATGTGTTGTACACACGACCTGTACAGTAGGACGGGGGTTTGCGATGTTTTGCTCCTCTACTCCCACCATCGCCGAAAACCAGCAAAAATGTTCAGCTGATGCCCAAAGTCTCAACTTAATTGTCCGGAACGTTACTACAGGCTATTTATTGCAAAGTCGCATCCGTATGTCCTAGACCAGTGGTCCCCAACCAGTAGCTCGCCATGGGAGTCCTGAGTTATGGCTACATGTACTGGCAGTGGACCTTGTTGCAGACCTATCCTAGATTTACCACCAATCAGCACCAATTTGGATGGTATAGTACTAGTGATACATTTCACACAAATATTTATCAGAAAATGTTTGCAATTTCATGTTTTTTGGTTTCCCCACATTCAAAATTTCTCTATTTTTGAAATGGATGGTGCTCCCGACCATCAATGAAAGTTGGATGTGGCTCAAGACATACAAAAGGTTGGGGACCTCCGTTCTAGACCTTGAAATCTGGGAGTTCTGTCATGAGCCTGCGCTGTCAATAGGGTTTAGCTCTCTTCTCCATTCACCAACCCAGTTGTGTTTTTGGCTCGAAACCCAACTTACGACCCTCATCCTCCCCTATGACTGCCCATCCTCTCACTTCCGTCTGCAAGACTTATCCCATGCTGCACCTCTTCTGAGGAGCTCACTGCCCCGGACCATTATATCTGATGTATCCATGTTTAAAGGGGATGTCCTATTACAAATACTTATCCCTAGCCACAGGATTGGGGCTTAGAGGCAGGGTGCTGAATCTCCTTAAAGAGACCAGTCCTGTATGGAGACTTATTGGCAATGCTCCATGGGAAACTAATATGCAAAGAAGTATCTCCCCGAGAAAGAAACCCATCTCACCAGGGCCAGTTATTGGAAGTCAAGATCCAACTTGCCAAGAAGCCTTGGGATCTGATGAGGAGCATTGCCAATAAGTCTCCACACCGTGGAGTACTTCCAGTAAATCTCCATACAAGACTGGTCTCTTGAAGAAGATTCCGCTCCTTGCCTCATCTTCTTCCAGGGTATTGCCCTAAGCCAGCCAGAATCCTACTCCGTACTGGTGAGGGACAAGCACCCCAAAACGTCTGCCTACAGATGGATATCTTACTTGGTTATATTCCCATGTCAAATCCCAAGGCTTGTTGGAAAGTCATAAGGACCCACCGACAAAAGGTGGTGCTGGCGAGATGGTCCACTTCCTTTGGGAGATACCACTTCGCACACAGAGTAGGGGATACGTATCTAATTGTTGGGTGTCCAACCGCTGGGGCTCCTGCTGGTCACAAGAATGGAAGCCCTGTGTTCTCCTGCTTGAACGAAGCCACAATTGTACATGGGCACAGCCTCTCCATTCAACTCTATGCAACTGCCGGAAATAGGCGAATACAAGCCCTCCGATACCTTCAGCAGTCCCACAGAGTTGAAGAGAGTGGTGGAGCAGATACATGACCACTGCTCTACTGAAACAGGGGGAACACAAGGCCTCTGTTCTCATGATTAGTAGAGATTTCAGCGATCAGACCCCCGCCAATTAGGGGATAAATGTTTGCAACTGGACAAGCCCTTTCAGTATGCCTTACAAACTAGCCTAAGTCAGATAATTCTATTTCAGCTACAACCACATTCTGTGGCCCACTTCACAGCTATGGGAGTAGCAGAGCCCAGTTCGCCTACAAGGGTTATTCCGATCCACACCATGAAAGGCTGAGATGGGAATAACCCTTTCATGGTATGACGAGCAAGCTGAATATAAAAAATAAAGCGTCTGTCTCCTAAGACAACCCCTTGGCATAGGTCCTAAAGTGAGAGGTGACTTTGTGGCACCAAGTCTGTAAAATGATCGCTATTTTTGGTATTATCGGAACATCCGTCTCCTATACAAGCACATAAAAGTATATGACACGATGCAGACAGAGCAGTACAACAAACAGATCACAATCTGCAGCACATCAATAACGTTACGTGCACTTCTGTGGATGTTCCTCCAAATAACAAACACACAATATATTCTCATACACTTCAGGTACAGATTGCTCAAGCGGTGACAGACTGCGTGACGGGTCCATAGCTATGTGTATTGTGAGGGATATGGAGAGGCATTGCACAAAACATTAAAGGGGTTGTGCCAAGTATAGACGTTAGGACATAACTGATCACTGATGGTCCGACTGATGCGACTCCCACCAATCGGCAGAACGGGGGTCCTGCTCCCTCGTTCTGATGGAGTGGCAGGTCGGGCATGCTCCACTCCATTCAAAGAGAATGAGTGGTGTGGCAGGGCACATGGCTGACTGCTACTCCATCAGATCGAGGGAACGGGAGTCCCTTTCTCAGGAATGGTGGGGGTCCCATCAGTCGGATCCCCAGGGATAACTTTTAAACTTGCCAAAACTCCTTTACGGGACTGCCTAATCCACACCTGTCAACAGCAGTTTTGGTTTTGTTTTTTTGTTTTACATACATGACGTTTAATCACCGTTCAAAAACTTTCTAATACACTTTGGGGGAGATGTATCACAAGGGGAATTTTTGAAGTCTGTTTTGTTTGAGTTGGCATTACTGTAATTTACACCAAATTTATCAAGTGTCGCGCGTTGTTTGTTACATTTGGTGCATCTTTACAAATAACATTTTTCTCTTGAGACATTACTCTGTTTTTTTTTTGTTTTTTAAACACTCCTCTATTACAGTAGTTTGCGATATGTTTTGGCAGCTTTTGAAAACATCACAATTGATAATGTTTGCTCACCTACCTAACTGCTCCTACTTCCTCGCCGTTTTTCAAAGTGTTGAGAGTAGTGTAAAACAACAAGAAGTCATAACTTTTTGAGCAAAATCTGCAACTTTTTTACACCAGTTCGTACAGGGCTCAGCAAATTCCCCCATTGTGTTTCAATTATTCACTATTTTCACGAGATTTCTTTGCGGTCACTGATGCAAACCTGTATATACCTAAGGGCGCATTCACACGAACACAGATGCCGCCTGTGTGCATTCTGCAATTTGCGGAACGGGCGGCCCATTAAAGAAATGCCTTTTCTTGTCAAGACAGACAAGAATAGGACATGATTTATAATTTTTGCGGGGCCATGGAACGAAGCAACGGATGCGGACAGCACTCTGTATCTTTTGCGGCCCCATTTAAGTGAACGGGTCTGCTTCCGAGCCGCATTTTTTGGATGTGGAACCAAACCACGTTCGTGTGAATGCGCTCTAAGATGAGAGGCGGACACAACTGTATACAATCTAGGCAATGCTCTGTGGGCCAAATACACCAACAGCAGCTGCTCAAACCTCTCTGCTGGTTTGCTACAATGTATCAGCTAAGCTCACAGAGCATTGCCTAGGCTGAATACAATGGTCTCATTACACGGCCCGGCTTTGATGAGACAGACACCATGATCAGCTGATCAATGCAGGTCGCTGCTAAGACTCCAGGCAAACAGCCCTTTAATTTGCTTTTGTCAACATGAAAAAGAAGCGACGCAAATTCTAAAAGATGAACAATCAAAAAACAAAATTATAATTCCTGCCCGTAATTAACAACCTAATTAACTGCCTGCATCAAATCTAAAGCACCTACCCAGGAAAACATATGACTCGATCCGCTGACTTACTCGAAGTCAATAGAAAAAAAAAGTGAAAGTCCTGTCTTTTGCTCATAATGGAAAGTTACCAGAATGTACAGTTAATGGATGATGTCCGTTTGGGCCTTTAGGGCATTCGTGGCTTTAGGGCCCCGTGGCTTTAATTTCTATGTGTTTACTGGCGCTGGCAAGGTGGCTGCAGTCGTCCAGCAAGACTGGATACCTGGAAATTTACAGATGGCACCTTGTCCAGATTATAGCTAGTCCGCTTTGACTGAAGAGATCCAGCGATGTATGGAGACTTACATAGGAAAATGTTTCATGGGAAAAAGTTCCAAAAGGAAAAAAACTTCTTCATCTGATTTTACTGGTATGAGATAGATTTCTTTTTTTTGCAGGAGAGCTCATTTACATACATTACATCTAAAAGGACACTCAAAATATGAATTCAATATGGATAGTTAAAAGCTGTCCGGAAATATGAAGATGGATTTAAAGGGCATCTGTCAGCAGTTTTGTATCTATGACACTGGCTGACCTGTTACATGTGCACTTGGCAGCTGAAGACATCTGTGTTGGTCCCATGTTCATATGTGTCCTCATGGCTGAGAAAAATGTTTTACTGTATGCAAATGATCCTCTAGGAGCAACGGGGGCGTTACCGTTACACCTAGAATCTCTGCTCTCTCTGCAACTGCTGTGCCCTCTGCACTTTGATTGACAGAGCCAAGTAGTGAAAACGTCATCGCACCTGGTCCTGTCAAAGTGGAGAGGGTGCTGCAGAGAGGGCGGAGCCTCTAGGTGTAACAGCAACACCTCCGTTGCTCCTAGAGGCTCATTTGCATATAATAAAACATCATTTTTCTCAGTAATGCGAGTACATATGAACATGGGACCAACACAGATGTCTTCAGCTGCCAAGCGCACATGTAACAGGTCAGCCAGTGTCATAGGTACAAATCTGCTGACAGATGCCCTTTAAAAGGCAGCTTTCATCAAGGCAGTAGAGGAGGTGCAATGTCTCCACTAGGCAAAATCAGCAGCAAACAACAGATTTCACTAACACATACTCATTTCCACTTTTATGGGAGCCATTTCTCTTTACTTGTAATTAATATAATAGATTCTATGGTACTTATTAATTTTTTTGCATAGATACCGTACTAATCCGCCTGGATGTTGCAAAGCCGGGCAGGAAATTTCCACTGATTATTTCTGGTAGAGTAAAATAAATAAATGAAGAATAAGAAGCGCCGCAAGATCGAAAGCCTTGCATCAAAATGGTTGAGAGATAACCGTTCCATCTCTTACTACAAATCTATCATGACATTGGTGAGTCGGTGGGGAGATCTGCAAATAATACAGGTCTTTAAACCCATGTTCCTCTTTACAACTATTATTTTTACTGTTTTAATGCATCTGATTAAAAAAAATGTGAGGCGACATCTCATATTGTTTCGATTAAAAGTATCCTACCATTCTGGCTCTGCTGCTCCCATACAGATCTCTGCATCACCATGGTAACAGACTACAAACACCCTGTGTAGTCTGCTCCTGCAGACATACTCCCTTTCACTTGTCCCCCTACCTTTTGCTAATATATATTTGATCGGTTAGGCTCCTTTCACACTAGCGTTTTTGCTGGATCCATCAGGGCTCAGCAAAAACGCTTCCGTTATGAACGGATCCGGTTGTATTATCTTTAAAGGGGTTATCAGGGAGTTAACTACTGATGACCTATCCTCTGGATACATCATCAGTATCTGATTGGTGGGGTTCAACAACCGGGACCCCTGCCGATCAGCTGTTTGAGAAGGCACCAGGGCTCCCATACATTGTATAGTGGCTGTGCTTGGTATCGCGCTCAGCCCCATTCACTGGAAAGGGGCTGAGCCACTCCTAGGCCACGTGACGTCGCTGGCCTAGGAAAAGCTGAGAGAAGGCCTCGGCGCTCAAGGGAGCGCTGGTGCCTTCTCAAACAGCTGATTGGCGGGGGTCCCGGGTGTCAGACACCCCCCCCCCCCCGATCCTGAGGATAGGTCATCAGTAGTTAACTCCCAGAAAACCTCTTTAACATTGCCAAGACGGATCCGTCATGAACTCCATTGAAAGTCAATGGGGGATGGATGCGTTTTCTATTGTGTCAGAGAAAACGGATGCGTCCCCATTGACTTGCATTGTGGGTCACGACGCCTTGCTCCGCATCCCAGGACGGAAAGAAAACCAAAGCATGCTGCTCTCCGGTATGAGAATGGAATGCATTTTGGAGCACTGTGTTCTGTTCAGTTACGTTTTATCCCCATTAACAATGAATGGGGACAAAACGGAAGCGTTTTTTTTTTCCTGGTATCAAGACCCTATGACGGAACTCCATACCGGAAAATAGAAACGCTAGTGTGAAAGTAGCCTTAGCCAAACTTAGGGAACCGTTGGAAGGGGGTATGACTGCAGGATGACTCTGACTACACAGAGTATGATTGTAGTCTGATACCATGGAAATGGATAGGTCTTCATAGCAGCTGATAGGAAATTTTTTAATACAATTTAAGACAATTTCCAAAGTTGCTTTGGTTTTATTGCATTTTAGCAATAAAACCAATTGGTTACAAAAATGCACAAACCATCGTTTTATGAGTTAGGTTGATACGAAGCCAACAGGAATGAAAACCGTAGCAAGAAAGGAGGTCTGAAAACCACATATGACTTCTATATATTGACAAGGTATATCTTGCACAGAGACAACGTACAGTGGCCAGTCTGTGTGTTCCCTGTCCCCGAGCACCTACATAGGAGCAAACCTGTGACTTGTGCAGGCAGTCCCATCTGGAATAACCCCATTCTATCAAAGAGCTCATTTCCAGCATCTCGACAAGGTGCTGCTGCAGAATGGAGGAGAGCAGTAATTAATCAGGGTCTGGCTTCTCGGGAAACCCAATGACCTTCCCTGTCAGTCTCTCACATGCATCTTCATGGACAGATTCAATTATTAGAAAATAGCACCAGAAAAGGAGGGAGCGGAGAGCCAAGAACGAGCGGAGACAAGCCAGGAGAAGCGAAATATTATTAGTATGTTGTACAGAAAAAAAAAGATGGATGGATACAGACAGAAGATGTGTGTCTATATAAACTTCAAAAACATACTGATAGGATAATTGGGAATTTAGATGGTCGAGGCAGGGACAATCTCTGCACAGCGCTCCAGAATATGTTAGTGTTATATAAATATATATAAACGGCTCCTGCTGATACATGAAATTTAGATATCTAAAGAAATCCAATAAAATCGGTGGGAGTCCCAGAGGTTTGACCCCACCCCCAATCATAAACTGATGGCATTCACTAGCAATATGCCATTACTTTACAAGGTGGGAGTAGGCCTTTCCAAAATTGTTCCTTTGGCAAGTAATACATGATACTATCTGTCTCAGTGACTAATTCCCTAGTAACCTCCGGCACAACTTCCAAGATGCTTGGCTGTTCTCAGAACTCCATAGAAATGAATGGAGCATGCTGGGAGTTGTAGTTTCACCACAGCTGGAGTGCCGGAGGGAGACCTAATCCAGAATTCATGCGGCCGTTTACAGCCGTATTCAATCTGGCCATGTTGTAGCGGACACAGGCTGTCATAAAATTGCCTTTGCTTACTTAAAGGGGTTCTCCAGGAATTAAGAAAATTAAAATACTTCAATATTACTTTAATATAAATATATTCCCAAATTCCTTTCATGAGTTATAATGGCTCGTTTTGTCTAAGGAGCAATCATTAGGAGAAACAAAATGGCCCCCGTCCTATTAGTCCACACAAAACCTGTCCTAATGACACAGGAGGACAAGTTACTTCACAACTCTGAACTAAAGAGCTGCCTGATCCTCCTCTCTGTCTGCTTGTCAGGGATTATGGTCCTGAATACAGCTGATAAGATATTTAGATGAATCTCTGTAGGAATGGAGTTCATGAGAAGACATGAAGTACAGAGAGGACGGACAGGACTGTGGTAAGGTAGATTTCATACAAGAGCCGCTGCTCATTGGCCACACCTCCACTCTCTTCCCAGTACTTCATGTCTCCTCATGAACTCCATTCCTGCAGAGATTCAGCTGAAGATCGTTGTAAACTGTATTCAGGATCATAATCCCTGAAAAGTAAGAGAGGAAGATGTCGCAACTCTTTAACTTGTCCTCCTGTGTGATTAGGACAGGTTTTGTGTGCACTAATAGGACGGCAGACATTTTACTTTTCCTTATGATTCCTCCTCAGACAAAACGAGCCATTATAATTAATGAAAGGTATTTGGGAATATATTTATAATAAAGTAATATTTAAGTATTTTCATCTTCTTAATTCCCGGAGAACCCCTTTAAAGGCTTCAGGTAAAGGGGAACGTGCAAAGGTAAAGAACAAATCTAATACCAGCAGCCTTAAAGGGGTTGCCCAAAAGTAAATCATTTCTAACAGTTGCCTGTAGCCTTCCTCCCCTACTGAAAAGGTCAAACTTGCTCCCCGTCGCCCCGGTCCTCTGCGCTTGGGCCAGCACTTGTTTTCTTCCTCCCCATCGTGATCACCTGATCCTCTTCAGCCATCTGCTTGCTTTAGCGGTCAGGTGTCTCCACCCACAGTACTTTAAGTATTTCCTTCAGCCTCCCCACCAGCCATTACCCTTTGAAAAAGATGACCACGAAAAGCATGTTGGGGAGTGGTTGTGGACTGTTTTTGTACGTGATTTCTTACTTTTGGTTGGTAGGCTTACTTTATTTTTTTTTTAATTTTTAGTTATTTTACTTATTTTATTAATCTGTTATGTGTACTATAGGTTATCTTTACTTATATAAAAGTAGTTAATTTATGGCTACATTGAATCTGTTGTAGTTCCATTACCACCCATTTATCTTCTTAATTATATCCTAGCGTCAGACCACCATAAATGTCTTGTTTTTTAAAAACATTTTTAACTCGCCTGCGTCTTGCTAATCATGTTTAGATTTATATGTCAATAAAATTAATTATTCAATTATGTTTACTGCGTGGTTATGAGATTATATTACACTATTTAACCTCATATATTGTTATTGGTTTTGATGTGTCCACAAGAGACCCGTCACTGCTGAAGTGAAGAGAATCAGAGACCATGGCCATGCCGGGGAGGAAAAAAAAATAAGCCCCGCTTCGAAGATGGAGGTGTGGGAGCTGGCGCAGAGGACCGGAGCAGCAGGGAGCAGGTAAGCATGATCTTTTCGGTAGGGGAGGCAGGCTGCTGGCACCAGGGGTGCACCAGGGAGCAGGTAAGCATGATCTTTTCGGTAGGGGAGGCAGGCTGCTGGCACCAGGGGTGCACCACCAATGAGGTCAGGTGAGGCGATCACCTCAGGCAGCACCAGGTAGGAGCAAGAGGGGGGCAGCAGAAGGGCCATGGGCTGAAGGGAAGGGGTTAGGTTAAGAAATTGGCATTGGGGAGGGGGCTCTTTCAGTTTTCGCCTCAGGCAGCAGAAAGGCTAGGTCAGTGGTGGCAAACCTATGGCACGGGTGCCAGAGGCGGCACTCAGAGCCTGTAAAAAGCCTATGGTGTACCAATATGCCTTAGACTTTTCCTGACATTCATCGGCGCAGGGCGCACTATGAACAGCACAGGCAACACATTGAATGTAGGCAGGTTATTACAGCTAAATGATAAAGTACATGGGAGATATACTATACTGGACTGTAGTATTCAGGTTACATTGCCGTGTTGGCACTTTGCGATAAATAAGTGGGTTTTGGGTTGTGGTTTGGGCACTCGGTCTCTAAAAGGTTCGCCACCACTGGGCTAGGTGCACCCCTGGCTGGCACCTGTTGGAAATGATGTATTCCTGGACAACCCCTTTAATGGAGTTGCTATATAAGCTTTTTTCCTAATACATACGTGTTGTATCAAAGGTAAATCTACGCTTTTCAGTGTGTGAGAAAACGTCAGCTTTTTGGAGTGAAATCTCGATAACAGATCTAGATAAAGTAGACAATACTTCCAAGACCACAGGAGCGGCGGCTGCTGGACAAGGTAATTAACCCTTGTAGCTGGGATTTATTCGTGCTATTAAAAAAATTTTAAAAAAGAGCAAAGCAGCATTTTGCCTTACTGTCCGCCTAGCTTATCCAGCCATCTTTCAGAAGCGGCCAGTGACAGAAGTATTGTTTGAAGACACCAGATCTATGCCGAGCTCTGAATTCACAGTCATATAATCCTGTTCTATTCTGGGCTGCATTATTCAGCACCACTGTCAGCTCCCATCAGTTCTGTTAAGTGCTGTTGAGAATGCTGCAATCAATTTGAGTAGTAAAAATATTCTCTGCCCCACTACCAGGGTAACCGGCCGTGTTGCACTACATGAAAGAGATTAATAAGCTATTTAGAAGAGAAAAAAAAACCTGTGCCATACAAAAAGTGCCTGCTGCTGTCTGTAATGTGGACTGGCGTCTGTGAGATGAGGAGCCATTTTTTAAACAATGGGAAGGATGACTTTGCAGTAACTTAAAGAGGCTATGTCACCAGGTTTTAACCTATGTATTTTAATACATAGGTTAAAACCCCTTAAATTGCACTTTTTTAACATACCTGTATTGCAGAGTACAGCGCAGCGGTTGTGCTGAAAAAAGAACTTTAAACATTATGCTAATGAGCCTTCGGAGCACCGGGGGCGGGCTCTTTCCTCCTGAGCACCGCTTCTTCACCGCCCCCCCGGGCCCGAGGCTCTCCTCCTTGTCCCAACCCGGAAGTGACGGCGCATGCGCACAAGGATGGAAGCGCTTGCAGTGTTCGGCACTGCAAGCGCTATTGCGCACGCGCTAGCGCGATCGCACGGCGCAGGCGCGGGATTTCAGCTCTAGGCCAAACGGTCTAGCGCTGTCAATCTTGTTGTAGAAGGGGCGTTACCAAAGACAAGGAGGAGAGCCTCGGGCCCGGGGGGGGTGGTGAAGAAGCAGTGCTCAGGAGGAAAGAGCCCGCCCCCCGGTGCTCCGAAGGCTCATTAGCATAATGTTTAAAGTTCTTTTTTCAGCACAACTGCTGCGCTATACTCTGCAATACAGGTATGTTAAAAAAGTGCAATTTAAGGGATTTTAACCTATGTATTAAAATACATAGGTTAAAACCTGGTGACAGAGCCTCTTTAAAGGGGTTTTCTGGGACTTTTATACCTTTGAAGGGGTCATCAGTATCTGATTGGTGGGGGTCTCAAGTGTCGGACAATCAGTCGTTTTGAGAAGGCACTGAGGTTCGAAGTAGGACTGCAGCCTTCTCGCAGCTTGGCCTAGGCCAAGTGATGTCACGTTCATTGGTCACATGGCCCCCTAGTGTTTCATCTGTATAATAACATGCATGTCCACCTACACGAGCATGGAATACTCAGTTCCATCCTTTAATTGTTACCAACCATATCTACTATTGGAACGTTTAACAGCTAGACGGCCTTCACACAACCGCAAACCGTGATTACACAAAACACGTGTGTACACTCCATATTACGATGCCGACCCACTGACTTCAATGGGTGCATGGTCCGCATGTTGCGGTAAAGTACAACACATATCCTATTCTTCGTCCCAACATGCGGGCAATGGAACCACTGAAGTCAACGGCTCCGCATCAGTCGTGTGAATGCTGCCTTACAGGGAATTAACTGCAGCAGGAAGGACACACACCCTGAGCTGCAGCAGAAAGGACAACACAGTTAGCCTGAGGAGAATCGTGCTGATCAGCAAACCAGATACCGCTATACTATTACTATTGGTGGTTAGAGAACAGTTTACAGTACTCATATATGGAAGGATATTGTATATCAGCCCTATCTAACAGGATATACAGACTTGAGGAAGAATGGCGAGCTTTGCACATTTGACTGCTAATTTTTATATTAGAGAATACTATGGTTCCGTAAATTTAAAATTAAAGGGGGTCATCAACATCTGACACCTAGCACCCTTGAAGATGACTTTGTCCGGTGAGCACTGTGGACGCCTCACAGCTAACCAATCACAGCGCTGGTCATTGTATAGTGGCTGTGCTTGGTATTGCAGGTCAGTCCTATTCACTTGAATGTGACTGAGCTACTCATAGGTCATCACATGCCGTCACTGCCCTAAGAAGAGGATAGAGTGCTCACTGGAGCCGTGGCCTCTTTAAACAGCTAATTGTTGGGGGCGTCAGGAGTTGGACCCACATCGATCAGATAATGATGACCTATCCCGAGGACAGATCATCAATATATCAATCTTTTATCAAAATTTTGCTATATTGACTGGAAGGACACTGAACATCAAAACTGGGTCTGCTTAATATCTCAAACTTATCCAATTCTCACTGCCTAAAGCAAGGTGCGGTGTGCCGAAAGATAGTCTGAGTATGAGGTAGATATCAATCCACAAAAAAGTCAAACAGAAATACAACAATGAAGGAAGCTCTTAGGACTTTAGGATGTGTATAGAGCAGGACTATGGGGCTTTCCAATAGACTTTTTTTTTTTGGATGGAAAATGATTTTGAGACCAGAAGGCCATGTATTCTGGTTCATCCATATTAAAGGGGTTATCCTATGACTAATGTAAAAATGAACATCAGACCTCATATAGTACATGACAATCTCTCTCTACCAAATCTAGAACCAGCCCTGTACCTCACATGGATCCAGAGATCTCCACATTCATTGCTCTGCTAGATTTATATCAAGATGATCAAGGGGAGTGTCTTTTCTGCTGCAGGTAAGGGGCGTGTCCATTCTGCTGCAGCTCTGCCTATCACAGCTCAGGAGGCAGCTGAAGGATGAAACTGGGCATGTGCGGCCATCTCAGTGAGCAGGTCAAAGAAATAAGAAAAAAAGGAAACAGCAGGTGGCGCTGTACAGATACATTTTATTGAATAACTCAGAGGCTAGGCTAAATTTTTAATGACATGCAATTAGAAAAGTATTCAGATCCAGGTGCTGGTTTGAAAACTGTAGAATATTTTTTTTATAGGACTACCGCTTTAAAGGGGTTATCCAAAACTATAAAATGCTCCCCATATACTGGGGCCCCTCACAATGAATATACCTACCTGGCTCCCCACGCGGCTCCTGGTCCTCACACCGCCATTGCAGCTTCTCCCCGTGCGTGGATAAAAACATCCGCTGTCTCGGGGGGGGGGTCAGCCAATGGCAGGCGGTGACCGGGACGAGCCTCCTTAGTGTCACTCGCGATGCTAGGGAGACTCCACCTGCCATTCGCTGCTCCCTGCAAACCCCCCGACACCAGGATGTTTTCATCGGTGAACAGGGAGAAGCAGCTGTGGAGGTGCAGGGACCAGGAGCGGCGCAGAGAGCTGGGAGCCAGGTAAGTATATTCAATGTTAGGGGCCCAACATATGGGGTTGTTTTTATAGACTTGGATAACCCCTTTGAGTATTCTTTGTGTCATCTCGGCTTTTGTTTCTGGGACAGAATAAGAAATTGTTACTTTGGAACCCCAAATAATGATCATCATGACATATTGGACCACCCCTTAGAAACATTTCGTCACACAGTCCTGAAGGTATCTCATGTGGCATCACGATATTTACGTCGACAGGTTCGACGATTTCAAGACTGATCTCACGGCTACTAAAAAGGACTTCAAGAAAAGACATTTGAGCGCTGAGGAATAAATGCAGAGTTGCATAATGGCTCATGTCAGCACCACATTTGGAGAAGAAGATCTTGTTAAGTCTCTTGAAATAAAGCCTTCTCTCATCTCGCCGTGCCCGCTGCCTGTTTGTTATCTGAACACCAGGCTAAAAGGCAGCGGTGAGATAAATGTCACACTCTGTTTCCCTGCACCAATACTGTTTTCTCTGCCTTTTGTCACCCGCGCCGTGTAGAACAGGAGGAAATGCACTGATGGGAAGGAATTACAGCTCAAGCACAAGTCTGAAGAAGAGAGGATCGCATGTTCTGTCTAGGAAATGTTTTATCTGACAGAAGTAGTCCGTCAGTTTTGGACACCACAGGCAAGTTACTCGGTGACAACATTTTTCTGATTGTTGTCATTGTAGTTAGATAATGAGACTTTATTGGCGAGGGTTTTCAGTACACAGGCACGTACAAAATCATCCCTCCCTGTGTGTTTGCATATCCGCATATCTAGCCCCTGTGGGGCTATGCTTGGACAGCCGTGTTATGCAGTGGACACTCTGCTGGAACTATAGGCCACTTGGAAATTCTGAAATAATCCTCTGATGAATATATGTATACAGAACAGATAATGAAACAACGATTTAAAGTTAAAGGGAGTCTGTCACCTAACTTTCACCAATATAACTCAGAGCACTGTCCCAAAGAAGATTGCAGACACATCTCAGACATACCTGTGTGCACTGTGTGTCTGTATTACATGTCACATCCCTGACATACCTGTGTGCACTGTGTGTGTGTATTACATGTCACATCCCTGACATACCTGTGTGCACTGTGTGTGTGTGTGTATTACATGTCACATCCCAGACATACCTGTGTGCACTGTGTGTCTGTATTACATGTCACATCCCAGACATACCTGTGTGCACTGTGTGTGTGTATTACATGTCACATCCCTGACATACCTGTGTGCACTGTGTGTGTGTATTACATGTCACATCCCAGACATACCTGTGTGCACTGTGTGTGTGTATTACATGTCACATCCCAGACATACCTGTGTGCACTGTGTGTGTGTATTACATGTCACATCCCAGACATACCTGTGTGCACTGTGTGGTCTGTATTACATGTCACATCCCAGACATACCTGTGTGCACTGTGTGTGTGTATTACATGTCACATCCCAGACATACCTGTGTGCACTGTGTCTGTATTACATGTCACATCCCAGACATACCTGTGTGCACTGTGTGTGTGTATTACATGTCACATCCCAGACATACCTGTGGTGCAACTGTGTGTCTGTATTACATGTCACATCCCAGACATACCTGTGTGCACTGTGTGTCTGTATTACAGGTCACATCCCAGACATACCTGTGTGCACTGTGTGTCTGTATTACATGTCACATCCCAGACATACCTGTGTGCACTGTGTGTCTGTATTACATGTCACATCCCAGACATACCTGTGTGCACTGTGTGCCTGTATTACATGTCACATCCCAGACATACCTGTGTGCACTGTGTGTCTGTATTACATGTCCAGGAAAAGCACTTTTATTCTGCAGGAAAACAGCTCCCAAATGCCCAGCTGAAAGTGAAAATAAAAACAGCTTTCACTCCTGACTCGATTCTAACAGCTATATCTTCTAATATAGTGGATATAATGCTATGATTCTGGTATCGTTTGAAAGGTTGGAATGCCAGCTTTCAAACAAGATCAGGCCCATATTTCTAGCTGGTACCAATCCTTAGACATGAGCAGGTAAAACAGCCCTCCCCTCTTCAGTCTGGTTTGCTTTGGGCACTTGCAGCAGCAGAGCTGGGCACTTGGAAGCTGTTTTCCTGCAGAATAAATGTGCTTTTCCTGGACATGGAATAAAGACCCACAGTGCACACAGGTATGTCTGGGATGTGTCTGCAATCTTCTGTGGGGCACTGCTCTTAGTTATATGGGTGAAAATGAGGTGACAGACTCCCTTTAAACAGAAAAAAGTGTTAAATATTCTCCAATCTGCATCTCTCCAGCTGTTGCAGATTTACAACTCCCAGCGTGCCCTGACAGATAAAGCTGGAGAGCCAAAGGTTGGAGACCAAAGTATAAAGTTGCCATATGCACTGGATGTGCATCAGCTGGGTTTAGCTGATCATCTAACGTACATGGTGGTCACCTAACTCTCCTCTCCCCTTTCACTACATGTGCATTCTTAGCTGAGCTGCACATGCTTATGTATGGGAGGATCGGGATAGATAGCCAGCTGTATGGTCACCTTAAAGGGGTTCTCCGGGAATTAAGAAAATGAAAATACTTAAATATTCCTTCATTATAAATATATTCCCAAAAACCTTACATTAGTTATAATGGCTCGTTTTGTCTAGGGATCAATCATTAGGAGAAACAAAATGGCCGCCGTCCTATTAGTACACACAAAACCTGCCCTAATCACACAGCAGGACAAGTTACTTCACAACACCGATGTAAAGAGCTGCCTC
This sequence comes from Rhinella marina, assembly GCA_900303285.1. Classification (NCBI taxonomy): domain Eukaryota; kingdom Metazoa; phylum Chordata; class Amphibia; order Anura; family Bufonidae; genus Rhinella; species Rhinella marina. The sequence goes on from ONZH01018090.1 coordinate 207,162, forward strand.
ATCGTCCCCTATGATCCTGAATACAGATGATGAGATCTTTAGCTGAATCTCTGTTGGAACTGAGTTCATGAGCAGATGTGGCTAATGAGCAGCAGCTCTTGTATGCAGTCTCCATTACCACAGTCTGTCCTGTCCGTCCTCTCTGTACTTCATGTCTCCTCATTAACTCCATTCCCACAAAGATTCAAGTAAATATCATATTAAATTGTATTCGGGATCATAATCCCTGACAGGTACAACAGAGAGGAGGATGAGGCAGCTCTTTACCTCAGTGTTGTGAAGTAACTCGTCCTCCTGTGTGATTAGGACAGGTTTTGTGACGGACGGCCATTTTATTTCTCCTAATCATTGCTCCCTAGACAAAATGGGCCATTATAACTAATGAAAGGTATTTGGGAATATATTTATAATGAAGTAATATTTACGTATTTTCAATTTTCTTAATTCCCGGAGAACCCCTTTAAGACTGTCCAGTTAATAGAAGAAATTGCTGAGCTTGCTAGGTAGAAGTCAAATTGGTTGACTTCCTAAGCAACTATCTTGTCTCTGCATTTTGCTGGGGAAGATGTGGTCTGGTAGGGACTGTCTCCCAGTTGGAAGTTTCCTTAAAATGAATACAGTATTATCTACCCAAAACATCAATTAAACATTAAAAAAGGGAACAAAATGCAACAGACAGGTCCATATAAACCCCCAAATAGTATTTTGCATGATGTTCCCTGCACGGTCATAAACGAATGAATATAAATCAGCCAACCATGTGTATGGCCTCCCCTGGCAGCAGAAAAGGGGGGAGATGAGGATCAGGCTGTTGGATTTCAACATATCTGATCCTTTTTATTCTTAGGAAGATAGGCTCCTGACACGAATACTTACCTCATCCCATTCAGAACACGTATGCTAATCATTTGATAAAATGTAGTAAATAGAACATGGGTGGGCCACGTACAACAAATACTAAAACCAACCAAAAACCTTTGTCCGTTGAAGCATCTCATTCATTTCTAAACCATGTAAGAAACTTTGGGCTGAAATGCTATATGTTATAGGCCTGGACAATTTCTGTCTGCAAGGCCATTGTGGACACTGGAAAAGTCCACCATGTCCAGTCATCAACTAGCTTCATCTTCCTGGCAGAGGTGGCCACAGACCATTCTTATTGGAATGTAGCTTCCCGACTATCAGAAGAGAAAGGCAAGAAAATAAGTTACTGCCGCTGCTTTAGTCATTGTATGAGACGAACATGACGTACATCACTGGGTTAAGGCACCAAGACATTTCAGGAACCACGAGGCACAAGCTCCCAAATTTCAAAAACCGAAGTTATAACCATGGTTTGAGACAAAGTTATGAATCTTGAAACTCTCTTACTTTGACGATGAGGTTCTTGTACTTCTCCATCATTTCTTGATCTTCATGGCAGCCAGCAAGAAGTTGCCAAACCTCGGCTCTAAGTGCCTCTGGTACCCCTCCTCTCTTCACCAATGATGACAGTCCCTTAGGTCTCACACTCAGATTGCTGTGCCTAAATTAACAAAGATAGAACTATTGGTGAAATGCAAAATAGTACTAGGAGGACGCATGTCCAGGAAATAGTGTTCCATGTAAACAGATCTTAAGGGAGGGTTGTCCACGTTCTAGGTTCCTGAGGATAGGTCATCAGTATCTAGAACCCGGACAAACCCTTTAAAGGGGACTTTCAGCTCTCCTGACATGCTTCATCTAGTAAATACTTTTAGCATTTAGTAAATAATTTCAGCCTAGTGATACAGGGTATTATCTCCTTGCCAAAAGGGTGTATCCCTACCAAGTCTGGCACTGTCAGCATACATTTATATATTAATAGTTTGGGCATTTGGGACACGGCGATGCTTATGATTTTTATCTTTTTATTGTTTATTTTTAATATGAGCAAAGAAGGGGGAGTCTTTAATTTTTACATTTTCATTTATTTTTTAAAAAACGTTTTATTTTTTACTATTCACTTTTTTTTTTTAAGTTCCCCTAGGAGGTTTGAACATATCATTTGGACATTTCTCCCATAGACTGTAATGAATTACCATAGCAGTCTATGGGATATGAGCCGTGCCACAGTCAGGGCTTCGTAGAAACATAATTGTGGCAGGCCTCAGATCCTTCAGACGGCCCGAGGTTGCCACAGCAATGAACACCTCCCTCAATCTTGGGACTGACCACAGCATCTGAGGGGTTAAATATTTTTGATCAGTTTAAAGGCGTTTTCCAGGAATTAAAGACGGATGACCTATCCTCAGGATAGATAATCAATGTCTAATTGTTAGGGGTCCAATTCATGGCACCCCCAACGATCAGCTGTGCTTCATACCATACCATGCCATACATTGACCAGCAGTAATGCTTGATACCGCAGCTCAATCCCATTCACTTGAGCTGCACAAAGGCCGTTGGACCATGGATATGACAATATAGGCCAAGGAAGAGATCGCATTACTCGGCTTCTTCTAACAGCTCATTGGTGGGGGTGCCGGTAGCCGGACCACCACCGTTTTGATATTGATGATCTATCCTGAAGATAGTCCATCAATATAGAAAATTATTATGACAGATCTGATGAAAGCTGAAAGAGCTGTATAAAAACGGAATTTAGAGTAAGGTTCATCCATGAAAAGCATGCCTCTACTACAGCGTAGACTAGACACTTACACAGGCAGAGCCGCAGGGATGGTTGGTTGGTAAATTTAATGACTGCACAACAACGCAGATAATATGCCATTCATGGTCTTTGCAAATTTGAGCTAACCCCACTGTGTGCACCGCAAAGGCTACCATCAATATTTGTCATCTGTGACATTTGCTCATGAGAACATAAAAACTCCAAAACGACTGAATGACATACAAAGGATAAATATACGCGAGGCAACAATTTTAGGGGATACGCTCTTCGAAGAGTTCCCATATGCCGAGTAGAGGTTATTAGATGTCAATGCTTGAATGGCGATGGGGATGCACAAAGCTTATATCGCTCACTAAGACCACGGAGCCTTCCAGCTACAGATCATCTTATATTAAACCATGGAAAAGAAATGAAGAGATTATTACAGCAACTAGAAACACAACATTTCTCCTCTTCATATTCACTTCTGGACAATATACAGATTTCTGAAAATATTGTTTGTAATAAAAAAATAAAAAAAAGTCCATTCCCTTGAGCTGCCCAGAAACGAGTCTTATATCTTATCAATGTCTAATAAATATTCTGCAAGTGCAACACGATCTCCGTCCAGGCAACCAAGCAAACCCAAGACATGTACGCCCGCCTTCAGCTCTCCCACACTCTACCTGAGTCCGGATCTTTAAATAATGCCCACAGCTATTTCAGTCCTTGTACACCTGGGCAGCACCAGAACGTCTTCTAATAGTTTTATAAATCATATTGACAGTTCATTTTCTGGCGGGCAGACTGCACTGGAAGTGGCTTCTAAAAATGAGAAGCTATAAAAGGTCTTTACCAAAAGATGAGGAACTTTCCTGTAATCATCTAAAAGTTTTCATATTACCATCTTGGTTTTACAAAAAATAAGGAAAACTCCAACTTTTTGCAACTTAAATCACTCCTTCTGCAGGTTCTTAGGGTCTTCCTTCTCAGTGACTTCATACAGTATATTGGTGACCATGTTGTCTAGACATCTGATAGACACGATTGTTATTACCACAAGTGGGCCACCTAGGATGAAGATGGTGCCTGGTCATTGAATAAACTAGGAGGACATGAGGTGAAGATCAGAAGATAACATAATGACTTCATGTGGCATAAGGGTAGGGGGATTTGTACTCATTTCACAGACCCCAAAATGTGGCCGTTCACTTAAAGGGGTTGTCCCACGAAAAATATTCTACATTTTTCTAAACCATCACCTGGATCTGAATACTTTTGTAATTGCATGTAATTAAAAATTTTGTATAGCTACTAAGTTATTCAATAAAATGTATCTGTATAGGGCCACTTAATTCCTTATTTCTTTGTCCTGCTCACTGAGAAGGCCGCACATGCCCAGTTTCATCTTTCAGCTGCCTCCTGAGCTGTGATAGGGAGAGCATGGACACACCTCCTTAGCTGCAACAGAAAAGACACTCCCCTTGAGCTGTCAGCTTGATATAAATCTAGCAGAGCAATGAATAAGGAGATCTTTGGATCCATGTGAGGTACAGGGCTGCTTCTAACTTTGTTAGAAAGATTGTCATGTACAATATGATGGCTGATTTTCATTTTTTACATTATTCGTTGGATAACCCCTTTAATGGGACGTTAAAGGATGGGACGTTAAATTAATGATAAACATGAACAGGAAATACTGTTTTTCCCAATGGTTTATCACCTGTAGCATTTTCTTCTTGATTCAGAAACAAACAGCCTTGTAGAAATCCTGCAGCAAACATGGGGATTCATCTCCTGCTGCTCTTTTGCATCTTCAGCTGGAGGCTGACTAAAGGTGGGGCTTAGACAAGGGGTGGTGCTTAAAGGGGTTGTGCAAGAACCGGGGTGTTTTTGGCATCCCCTCCCCCCAACTTGGCCGGACCTGTAGAAAGATTATTTACCTACTTCCCAGTAGTTGTGTCACAGCACAATCCAGCAGGAAGACCAGAAAGAGAGCTGGATGTTAGGAGAGGCGGCCAGAGCAGGAGAGTTTAGTTGATTTTTATTCACACTGGGTCTCTGATCTGAGGTTTGATTGGGGGTCATTCACATCTACATAAAACATTTTTTATATAATCCTGCAAATTTTACACTGGCCACTAGGCCTAATAGGTCATAAATTTTCTGTTCTGTACAGGTAACTCCTCAGTAGTCATTATCATGGTCACCACAGGCAGAATTACAATGACAAGTAACACCTCTGTATAGTTAAGACATGATTCACCATAGGCGATATCACAGCTAATCTGCTCCCTCCTGACCTCTACAAAGGTCTGAAAGCATGACTAGAAATCTCTCCCCTAGAAGTCAGTGGGATCTTATCCTGTCCATTGTGTCTATGGCCCATATAACTGTCAGGGTGATGTGCAGTGTTAGTTTACCGCCACACATAGGTGGTAATTTATTAAGATCAGCGTTTTAGGTGGCGGTCTTAATAACCCCGTGCACTGGTGGTGGATCCGCCGAACTTCTATATTTTAGGCCTAGTGAAAATTTCAGGATTATATACAATGTTTTAAGGTAGATAGATAGGCAGAAATGTTTCTCCATTCTTACTTGCAAAACAGCTCAAGCTCAGACAGATTGGATGGAGAACGTTTCCAAGTCTTGCCAAAGATTCTCAATGGGATTTAGGTCTGGACAGTGACTGGGCCATTCTAACACATGAATATGCTTTCATCTAACCCATTCCATTGTAGCTCTGGCTGAAAGTTTGGGTCGTTGTCCTGCTGGAAGGTGAACCTCCATCCCAGTCTCAAGTCTTTTGCCATCTCTACCAGGTTCTCCTCCAGGATTGCTCTGTATTCAGCTCCATCCATCTTCTCATGCACTCTGACCAGTTTCCCTGTCCCTGCTGAAGAAAAGCATCTCCACAGCATGATGCTGCCACCACGTTTCATGGTGGTTGACGGTGCGTTCAGGGTGATGTGCAGTGTTAGTTTACCGCAACACATAAGTGGTAATTTATTAAGATCAGCGTTTTAGGTGGCGGTCTTAATAACCCCGTGCACTGGTGGTGGATCCGCCGAAGTTATGAGGCGCCGGCCTCTACAAAACTTTGGCGCATCAACCGCCGGTCTAAATCTATGCCAGCTTCCTGCCAGCCTGTCCCCCCCCCACCCCCCGCCTTTTTTAGACCTAGCGTGAGAGAAGAAAAGTTGCAGATTTTGGCGCAAATAACCTCTGTGAATAGACGAATTTCTGTTAGTAAATAACCCGCTTGGTGCTTTGCTTTTAGGCCAAAAAGTTCAACTTTGGTCTCATCTGACCAGTGCACCTTCTTCCACGTTTGCTGTGTCCCTTACATGGATTGTGGCAAATAGGACTTCCTACAGCAAGCATTCAAAAATGGCTTTCTTCTTGCCACTCTTCCATAAAGGCCAGATTTGTGGAGTACATAACTAATAGCTGTTCTGTAGACAAATTCTCCCACCTAAGCTGTGGATCTCTGCATCTCCTCCAGAGTGACCATGGGACTCTTGGCTGCTTCTCTAATACGTGCTCTCCTTTCCTGGGCTGTCAGTTTAGAAGGTTGGCCATGTCTGGGTAGGTTTGCAGTTGTGCCAGACTTCTTTCATTTTTGGATGATAGATTGAACAGTGCTTCATGGGATGTTCAGAGTTTGGAATATTTTTTATAACCTAAGCCTGCTTTAGACTTCTCCACAACTTTATCCCTGACCTGTCTGGTGTGTTCCTTGGTTTTCATGATGCTAATTGATCAGTAATGTTCAGTAACAAACCTCTGAGGCCTTCACTAAACGGTTGTGATAATGAAAAATTACACACAGGTTGGCTCTATTTACCAATTAGGTGACTTCTGAAGGCAATCAGTCACACTGGATTTTATTTAGAGGCATCAGAGTACAGACGGGCTGAATACAAATAAACCATGTATCATTTTCTTTTCACTTCACACATACTTGCTCCTTTGTGTTGGCCTATCATGTAAAATCCCAATAAAATACATTTAAGTTTGTGGTTGAAACGTGAAAAAATGTGGGAAAGTTCTTTTTCAATGCATTGTAAAAAAATTCTCAAAAAGTATGTTTAAACAAAAAGTAATTTAAACAATATGTCTATTTCTGATGACACATTCCATTTAAAAGAATGGCAGAAATGAAATCTGAGGTTTTAAAACTGCCAAATACCATCATGTGAAGAAACTGTCAGCACCAGGACATGACATACCTCCGATTTCTGAGTCCTGTTACTTAATGGCCTTATGTTTTATGTTCTGGGCAGATTGTATTCTTGTATACTACACCTTTGTTCTTAGAGTCAAGAGTACAGGACATGCTTTGGTTTACAAAATATCTTCACCATTTTTATTATGACAATAAGTACATCAAAAAATAAAAGTACTAAAAAAAAATCTAAATATAATTTTTCTAACAGGCGTATACTAATTTAGTAGACTGCTTTCAAGCTTAATTGAAAAAAGCCACCTTAGATCTAAGGGAAGAAAAAATGTGCAGAACATTTTAATTGGCGTTCTAGTTTGGTCTTATTCTTCTCCGTCAGGACAAAGCAAGGTACAGACACAATTCTTTCCCGCGTTTCAGAAAGGAATTAAACACTGAAGTAACAAGCTCATCAATTTTAATAAATAACATCTCAAAGTTGGGATATTCGTTGCTAATTGCTACAACAGATTGTTAATGTACCGGACAAAAGAGAAGTGAGGTGAAATACAGATAAAAAGTTTCTTCAGAAAAAAATATTATAAACTCGGGATACTATTGTTGGCAAGTCCATTATTTCTGGACCATAAGTGCACGTGCAGCAGGAGAAGAACACTGCTATGGGCACTCTTGTGGAAGTGCTCCCCTCTCAGCCCTAAATTAAAAATGGGTTGAATGCTGGGATGGACTGTATAGGGTGGCAAGGTGTGTGGTAAAGTGCTGGAAGGGGTGAATATTTCATCCAGAGTCCTGGATAAAAGAAATCCAGAAAGCTGCATTTGTTTCAGCAGAGTGTAGTTTGTTGAGACAGGTTTGTTTAGATTCAATTCTGGGCTGGAATTTTTTGGACTGGTGGGTAGGGTGGCAGTGGGATCTACCAGTCCACTCCCTTGCTCCAGTATGTCCATTCTCCCTAGCCCTAGGGATCATTACTGGGGAATAAAAGAGGCCCCAGTCTGGGTCAGAGCATGGAAGCTGGTGGACCTGGTGGGCTTCAGTGAAAAGCCTGATCTCCCTGTGTTGAAAGTATAGGTGAGAAAAAACCTATGTTAGTTAGAGCCCAGACGGGCAGGTGTTTATTTTGTAGTTTTGTGTTAATTGTTATGCAGATCCTTACAACTGATTGTGAGCTTCTATTGCAGACAAAATAAATGTTATTTTGGACTTTTTAACCTGCTGTCTCCAGTGAAATTCGTCATTGCTGACCCCAAACACGTACAGATCGCGACAATAATTACCAAGATGCTGTCCCCTTGCAGTCAAAATGTTGTCTTGTCTTCTGTATAGTGCTCCCCTGGCTCCACAGAAATCCTTACTTTATTTTTTCTTTGTATTATTTACCCTTACGCCGACAATAAAATTGTAATGAAATCAAAGCAACAAATGGGCACTTGACCGCTATTTAGATGAAGGAGAAGAGAGATCACCATGAGATCTCACTCGTTCAGACCCCATGATATTCAGTTTGCAACCTGGTCCTAGTTTCAGACTTTTCTCACGTGGATGTCCCTCACCCAGTAAAACATGTGGGATGTGAGATATGTGTGTCCGAGATGCTGCTAACTTTACTAGCTCTCACTGGTTTCCAGCACTGGAGTACTAGGTTCAAATCCAAAAAATCTAGATTGCAAGCCCCACTGGGGACAGTGAGTGATGACAATGCCTGTAAAGCGGTGAGTATTATGTCAGTGCTATATAAGTGAATACAATAAAACAGGATTTTTGTATAACTTACCGTAAAATCCCTTTCTTGTGGCTTCATTGGGGGACACAGCACCAGTGGGATATAGGCAGCTGCCACTAGGAGGCGACACTAGACCATCAAAGAAGTAGCCCCGCCTGGTAGCCTATATCCCTCCCACGGACACCAGGCTAGCTCAGTTTAGTTAAAAAGCAGTAGGAGCCAAACAGAATGATACAAACCAGTCTGAACCTGGGAACGAGAACTCAAGGAACAGCAAACAAGCCCGGGAAAAAGAACAACCCAGAAAAAAACCAGGGTGGGAGCTGTGTCCCCAATGAAGCCACAAGAAAGGGATTTTACGGTAAGTTATACAAAAATCCTGTTTTCTTGTGCCTATCATTGGGGACACAGCACCAGTGGGACGTACAAAAGCAGTCCCAAAGGGTGGGGAAAAAGAAAAATTCCCAGTCGGCCAGCCTAACGTACGGCGGCCTGCAGAATCCTGCGGCCCAGACTGGCATCAGCTGAAGCCAGAATGTGGACCTGGTAAAACTTGGTAAAGGTATGCACCGAGGCCCAGGTAGCGGCCTTGCAGACCTGGGACACCGATGCATGATGGCGAACCGCCCAGGAAGCTCCCACGGCCCTGGTGGAATGGGCCGTGACCCGGAAGGGGGGGGACCTGTCCCGAGAGCGATAGGCCTCAGAGACGGCGGCCGTAATCCAACGCGCAATGGTCACCTTAGAGGCGGCCAGACCCCTGCGGGGACCTTCAGGAATGACAAACAAGGAATCCGATTGACGGAAGGGAGCCGTGAGGGACAAGTAGACCCGGATGGCTCGGACAAGGTCCAAACAGTGAAGGGAGCGCTCCCTAGGATGAGCAGGAGCGGGACAAAGAGAAGGAAGAACAATATCCTCATTGATGTGGAATGCCGAGACAACCTTCGGAAGGAAGGAAGGGAGAGGGCGCAAAACCACCTTATCCCTGTGCAAGACAAGATAGGGGGAGCGACAGGAGAGAGCGGCTAACTCAGATACACGGCGGATGGACGTAACCGCCACCAGAAAAGCGACCTTCCAAGAGAGAAGACGCAGGGAAATCTCTCTCAAAGGCTCAAAGGGGGGACCCTGGAGCACATCGAGCACCAAGTTAAGATCCCAGGGCTCGACGGGGGAGCGGAAGGGGGGATTCAGACGAAGAACACCCTGTAAAAAGGTCTTCACCTGGGAGCGCCGAGCCAAAGTCCTCTGAAAAAGCACGGAGAAGGCGGAGACCTGAGACCGAAGGGTAGAATGGCTGAGACCCTGGTCAAGGCCGGACTGCAAAAAAGAAAGGATCTTAGGCGTGGAGCAAACGAGAGGATGAACACGGCGTTGCTCGCACCAAGAAAAAAAGGATTTCCAGACCCGATGGTAAATGCGAGCCGACTGCGGCTTACGGGCTCTAAGCATAGTCTGGATGACAGACTCAGACAGGCCCCGAAACCTCAGCACCGCGGCCTCAACAGCCAAGCCGTCAAATTGAGCTGAGGTAAAGTGGGGTGGAAGATCGGCCCCTGAGACAGGAGGTCGGGCCGCAGGGGAAGACGCCAAGGGGCGTCGGCCAGGAGGTGGATCACGTCGGCGTACCAGGACCGGCGGGGCCAGTCCGGAGCGATAAGGATGGCGGGAACGCCGAGAACCCTCAGACGTCTGAGGACCCGCGGAAGGAGAGGGAGCGGGGGAAATAGGTAAATCAGGGAGAACTGATCCCAAGGGGTTACCAGGGCGTCCACCGCGAACGCGCGGGGATCCCGAGCCCGAGCCACGTAAGTGGGAAGCTTGTGATTGAGCCTGGACACGAAAAGATCCACATCGGGGAAGACCCACCGACGGCAAACCTGTAGAAACACCTGGGGATGGAGAGACCACTCTCCCTGGTCCAGGGACCCGCGACTGAGATAATCCGCCGCCCAGTTGTCTACGCCCGGAATGTGGGATGGCTGAGAGAGCCGGGACAAACCGTTCCGCCCAGCTGAGAATCCGGGCAGCCTCCGCCATCACAGAGCGGCTCCTGGTGCCCCCCTGGCGATTCACATAGGCAACGGCGGTGGCGTTGTCCGTCTGAACCCGAACAGGGTGACCCTGGAGAAAGTCGGTCCAATGAGTCAAGGCAAGGAATATCGCCCGAAGCTCCAATATATTGATGGGAAGGCGCGACTCCGGCAAAGTCCACGTGCCCTGGACCGTCAGGACACCGAAAACCACACCCCACCCTGTCAGGCTGGCATCGGAGGTGACGACCAGCCACTGAAGGGGGAGGAAGGAGCGGCCCTGGAGAAGGGCTGGGGACGTCAGCCACCAAAGCAACTCTCTGCGGACTGCCGGGGAGAGGACGACCTTCCTGTCCAGGGAGAGAGGAGACTTGTCCCACTGGGCCAGAATCGCTCCCTGGAGGGGCCGAGAGTGGAACTGAGCAAATGTGACGGCCTCGAACGAGGAGACCATCCTGCCCAGCACCCGCATGCAGAAGCGGAGCGAACAGGGGGAACCCGAGCGGAGCTTGGAGACAGCCGAGCGTAGGGACGAGACCTTGTCGCAAGGCAGAAAAACCCGAGCCCTCTCGGTGTTGAACAACATCCCAGAAACTCCATCGAGCGAGAGGGGCGCAGAGACGACTTCTGGAAGTTGATCACCCAGCCGAACCTGGAAAGCAGATCGAGCGTGATCTGAAGGCTGGACTGAGCATCCTGCAAGTGCGGCCCCTTACCAAAAGGTCGTCCAGGTACGGGATGACCGCCACTCCTCTGGCATGAAGGAGAGCCATGAGAGGGGCAAGGGTCTTGGTAAAAACCCGGGGCTCTGTTGAAAGACCGAAGGGCAGAGCGACAAATTGGAAATGAAGAGAACCGATGGCGAAACGAAGAAAGCGCTGATGACTTAGCGCGATTGGCACATGGAGATATGCGTCGCGTATATCTATGGAAGCGAGAAACTCGCCCTGGTCCAGGGACGCGACCACCGACCGCAGCGATTCCATGCGGAAGTGGCGGAGGCGGACATAGCGGTTGAGGTGCCTCAGATCCAGGATGGGTCGAACAGAGCCGTCCTTCTTGGGAATGGTGAACAGGTTCGAGTAGAAACCCTGAAACTGCTCGGAGGGGGGGACTGGGACTACGACCCCTTGAGCAAGGAGGTGATGAACAGCGCGGGAAAGCGCCAAAAGCCCTGCAGAAGAGTGGGGGATCCGAGACAGGAAAAACCGAGGAGGCGGAAAGGACGCAAACTCGATTCTGTATCCGGAAGACACCACCTCCCGTACCCACGCGTCGGTGACGTGGGCGAGCCATACCTCCTTGAAGGAGAGCAGACGACCCCCCACTCGGGGGAAGACCCGAGTGGGGGAAAGCCATCAGGAAGAAGGCTTGGGGGCAGGGCCCTTGGAAGGGCGGGAGCGCGGCTGCCAGGACGGCCGGGGCTTAAAGGAGGGCTTCCTGGAAGAGGAGGCTGAGGGAGCACCCCTTGAGGACTGCTGACGGACAGGGGCTTGGAAGGAGCGAAAGCGACTAGAACGCCTCGGAGGCTGGGAGCGCCCGGGCCGGTTTTGCGGCAACAAGGAACTCTTGCCACCGGTGGCGTCAGAGATAATCCTGTCCAACCGCTCCCCAAAAAGCCTGCTCCCTGAAAAGGGAAGACCCGTAAGAGCCTTCTTGGAGGCGGCGTCAGCCGACCACGCTTTCAGCCAAAGAGAGCGACGAATGGCCACGGAGTTGGCCACAGCCCGAGCCGACAGACGAGCCGCTTCCTGGGAAGCATCACACAGATACTTAGAGGCCTGAAGAATCTGTGAGGCTAGGGGAAGGAGATCCTCGCGAGGGGCCTCCGAGGAGATGTCATGGACCAGCTGCTTGGCCCAAGCGGAGCAGGCCTTACTGACCCAAGACGCCGCAAAAGTAGGGCGAAGGGCAGAACCCGCAGCAATAAAGACGGATTTGGAGAACGTGTCCATCCTCTTGTCCACAGGATCCGTCAGAGACGCCCCGTCCGCTAACGGGAGGGTGGTGGATTTAGACAGCCGGGAGACAGGGGGGTCCACAGTAGGTGGAACCGTCCAGGCGGAGACTAAATCCGCAGCAAACGGAAAGAGGGCCTCTGTCCGTTTAGAGGATGGAATGCGCCAGTCGGGGTGCTTCCATTCCTTGTCCAGGAGATTCTCAAAGTCCTTATGACTAGGGAATACCAGCGGTTGCCGCCTATGGCGACTAAACGAAACTTCGCCTCTGGCCGCAGAGGGAGATTCGTCCCGGATATGGAGTGTGTCCCGTACTGCACGGACCAAGGCTTGCACCGCAGAGGCCAAATGGTCCTCCCTGTCAGACTCTGAGGCAGAGTCACAGGAGTCCCCCGAGGCGTCAGAGAGGTGCTGCTGAGAACCGCCCGCAGTGGACCTTTCCGGGGAAGGGTCAGAGGAACACCGGGAGGGTGACCGAGAAGGGGAACGTCTACGCCTCTTGGAGGACCGTCCCCTAGAAGGGGAGTCAGGCGACACCTGAGGAGGGGTCGCAGAGGGGGGCACCTGGGACGGCAACCGGTCAATGGCGTGGATCATGACCTGGGACAGCTTAGAGAGGTCACCAATCGCCTGGGTCAGGGACCTGGCCCACTCGGGCGCGGCCGCAACCAAGCCAGAGGGAGCGGGAGCCTCAGTGGGAGGGGTACCAACAGTAAGGCAAGGCACACATAGGGAGCCAGACTGACCGCTGGGGAATTTTTGGCTACAGCGAGCGCACGCAAAGTGCGTCGCCACAGCCACCGGAGCATGTTGCCTTGGAGGGTCGTCCCGGGGACCCGACATGGTGAAGGGCTCAGCGGACCGGCAATAGCCTGGGGAGAGAGGAATATCACCCACTGGGTGCCTACCGGACCCTGGAGCAGCAGAACACGGTACTGGAAAAAACCCCACTGGTGCTGTGCAGACCTGAAGGAGCTCTACAGGCCACTGGAAGCAGAGGCAGACCGGCACTAATAAGCCTCTGAAGCCGGATGGACCACCCACAGCAAGGAGGGGGCGATGAGCAGGCCAATGAAATCGAACGTCGCCGGCCGGAACAGGAGGGGGCCGGCAGAACAGCGGGCGGGCGCACTGCCCAGCGTGACGTCACTGGGAGGCGCCCGCCCACATGCGGCCTAGCATGCCTGGAAGCCGCGGCCTAAATTAGAGCGCCGCCCGGCCGGAAGTGCCGGTGCGGCGCGCACCGGACGGGAAGCCCGTACACCTGCCAAGAAGGAGCCGGAAGGGCCCCGGAAAGCCGGAGGCCGCCGAGGAGGAAGTCAGGAGGCACCCGGGCGTCTGCCGGAGCAGCGAAGGCAGGTTCTGGTGACAGAACGGGTGGTAGATCGTGAGTGACCTCGGAGGGGGGGGGGGCCACACTGATCCCACCCGGGCGCTCCCCCGGTCACCTACCCCAGGCCCAGGAACGGATATCCACCGGAAAGAGCCTGGCTGAACCTAACAGAAAACATCCCCAGAGGGGGCGGCATAACAGGTGGGAGGGGAGGGGGAGGGAGGGGGGTTGGTGTGTAAGGTCCCTACTCACCCTTCCGACGGCTTCAGGTGCGCGCAGGGTCACCCCTCAGTGACCTCGCACCGAAGTGGGGCACTGGCATCCAGCTGCAGGGGCAGCTACAATGGGGGACGGGTGACCGGCGCAGGGAGAATGTGAACACATTCTCCAGGCACCCTCAGGGGGGTCTACGTCTGATGTGGCTTCCCACGCCGACGGCCCCCCTGATAACCTGAAAAAGACAAGAAAGAAATAAAACTAACATAATAAATTTAGAGGTGCAAAGCACCAGTGTCTACCTCCTACGGACACTAGACTAAAAACTGAGCTAGCCTGGTGTCCGTGGGAGGGATATAGGCTACCAGGCGGGGCTACTTCTTTGATGGTCTAGTGTCGCCTCCTAGTGGCAGCTGCCTATATCCCACTGGTGCTGTGTCCCCCAATGATAGGCACAAGAAATAAATGTGTCAGCACCACTCAACTCCTGGTCAGATTTCCCCTACTGCAGCTCACAAGGTATCTTCTCTCAATTGTACTGACAGCCACTTAAAGGCGTTATCCAAATTTTGAAACTGCCCCTCCATATGTAAGGCCCCTCACAGGTAATATGCTTGCGCAGTTCCTGGTCCCCACACCGCCGCTGCTGCCTCCCCCTGCACACGGATGAAATCATCTGGTGTCAGTGAGAAGCAGCCAATGGAGAAGGGGATGAGCCTCCCTAGCATCACCCGAGATGCTAGGGAAGCTCGCCCCGTCTGCCATTGGCTGCTCCTCCCCGACACCGGATGTTTTCATCCGTGTGCAGGGAGAAGCAGCGGCGGTGCGGAGACCAGGAGCGGCGCAGGGAGTGGGGTAAGTATACTCCATGGGGGGGGGGGGGCAGTTTCAGAATTTGGATAAACCCTTTAAGCTGAGGATTTTGAGAGTCCTCGTCCACCTGTATGCTCTGCTTTCTCTCTACACATGATTCTCCCCCTGCAAACTGACTTATGCAGTGTCTGTGTTCCTTGTGCCAGAAAACGTGTGTACACTACTCCATGAAGCTATGCCAGCTCCTTGCTAACATACATTTAATTCTTTAGCGCACAGACCTGCCAAGAGGTCCATACGCCAGCATTTTTTAAAATTTTTTATTAAGACTGGTGTAAGAAATGCCAGGCTTAAAGTGTAACTGTTGTTAATCCAGTGTAGGGACGGGATGTTGAACAATTTTGGAATATACTTTATTAGGGAAATAGGTTTCTTTGTATTAGAAAACAGGATGTTAAGAGTCTTCTTAGCAAAGCTCTAACTGAACATTGGTAAGCAGAGTCTGTCTTCAGTCTTCTGTTCTACTGAGTGCTGAAGATGCCTGTAACACACAAGAGGCCTCCAGCCTGCCTATTGTCACTTCTCCAGTCCTTGACTATGTACACATTCCCTAATGATCAATGCCTATCGCCCTGCCTATCTGCCTTTTTACACACAGGTCTTTCAGTAGAACACTACATACTGGGGTTGTGTCATCCCAGACTTTGATGACATATTCATACAGTCATCTATCTCCGAGACCCCCGAAATGAGCAGACAACAGCCGTTCCTCCAGTAATTTCTATGAGACAGCAAAAAAATATCCAAGCGCTGGCTTGGTTATCTCCGACAGTCCTGTAGAAGTGAATGGAGCGGTGACCGCGCTTCCACAGTGCGCTCTCCATTGATTTCTATGGGGCTTTCGAAAATAGTTGAGTGCGCTTTCTTCACTTTCAAGGGCCCGTTCTGGAGAGAGGAGTGAGTCTCTGAGATGGGACCCTTGCGTATCTGACTTTGATGGCTAGAGAAAAAACAAAAACATTCAATGCAAAAATGTCCATAGCCGTTAAGGCTATTTTTTTTTTTTTTATTTTTTTTTTTACTTTCTGCGGCAATTTAAAGTTTTTTTCCAGATGTTTAACACTAATGGCCTAACCTTAGGATAGTCCGTCAATATCCGATTTGTCAGACTCCTAGTTCCCCTGCCGCTCAGCTATTGTTATTAGCTGTGGCCTGGGAGCTACACAGCTCCCTCTACTGTGTAGTGGCCTTGCCTAGTTACTGCAGGGCCTACTTGAGAATGAGAGCAGCATAGCAGATACAGCCAGGCAAGGCCACTAGACAGTATTCACAGCTGTGTATTTATGGTGCCTGGTTCCATGGTCACAGCTAGTCTAACCTAATGATAATTCATCAGTAATTAACTCCTGGAAACCCCTTTAATGATCATCCAGCATATTTTATATGTTTCTAGCTGTCGGGCTCCATTGACAATGAAATAAAAAAAAAAATTTCTCTACAGAATCTTTATTTTTTTTTATTCAGCGAGTATAATTTAGGGCCCTATATAAAAGGCCTCACATAACACGCTAAAAAAATGTTTCTCTCTAAGTCTATGGCAATCCCTGGTGATGGACGACAATTGAAAAGTAAATTTAATCGAGCGCTTGTGAAAAACCAGCGTACTGGAATAAGCTTCAGGGAAGGTGAGGAGTCGCGGCAAAACAAGAGATGAAGTAAAACAAAAGCTCATTCCTCAGATATATGACTTCATTTCACACCCCGCAGGCTACGTCTCTCAACGATTAACAGGAAAATATGTTGTTGGCGTGTTAATTCACTGCTCAAATAAGAAGTCTATTTTGAATGCAATAGCGAAAGAAGGGAAAAGAAAATCATTACTAGCCATAACCCTGAGGAATTCAGGGTATAATAAAGCTGTGTTCACACAGTACGGTTTATTACTGTGCCCACAGATCTTAACATGTAGAACTACTACTACTTATGGCATTAAAGAGGTATTCCCATCTCACAAATGTAGTTTGTATAGTTAGATATAGCCATACCAGTATTATTACTAATAGAATGTATTTATATAAAATTTACCGTTTAGAAGATTTTCCTATTTGTATTTCCATTGTCCCACACACATCAGTCAGGCGGTTGCCCCTGGTTACGACCACCGTGGCCATGTAGTAGTGGTGGCCGGCTGTCTCCAGTTCATACCGGCTCTGAAGGTAACTGCTGTATTGTGAGCGCACATTGCATGAGCATGCGGAGACACATCTTAGGGTTGTAGCATTTTTGTCTGCACTTTAAAAACGCAGAGAAACGGATCCTGTTCCAAGATCAATTCATCTCTATGGAGAAGGATCCGTTTATAAAGTGTGCGTTTTGGACGGATCCTGACCATTGTGTTTTGGACTGGTAGCGTCCAAAAAGGAGATGTGAAAGTACCCTAAGATGTGTCTCCACATGCTCGTGCAATGTGCGTTCACAATACAGCAGTTACCTCAGAGCGGGTTTGAACAATAGCAATCTGGCCACCACTACTACATGGCCACGGTGGTCGTAACCAGGGGCAACGGCCTGACTGATTTGTGTGGTACAATGGATATACAAATAGGAAAATCTTCTAAACGGTACATTTTATATAAATACATCCTATTAGTAATAATATTGGTATGGCTATATCTAACTATACAAACTACATTTGTGAGATGGGAACACCCCTTTAAGCAATTCCCTAACATAGATGAGTTATCCGAATGTCCTCCTCCTACCTCAGGGATGCCCAACCTGTGGCCCTCCAGTTGCTGTAAAACTACAACTCCCACCATGCCCTGCTGTAGGTTCATAGCTATAAGCTGTCCGAGCATTCTGGGAGTTGTAGTTTTGCAACAGCTGGAGGGCCGCTGTCCGACTTGATAAAGCAGGCTGATGGAAAAAGTGTGATCCCGATGGATTGCCGGTGGGCACAGGAAGTTTTACGGCAGTCTATACCTGCAGCTCCGCTAAAGTGACAGATGGCCGGTTTGGAAAATAGTTCCTCAGGATCGGATATGCGCTAAGCATCGGTGCCTATTGTAAACGTCACTTTGAGCATACGATTAGAGAAAGGTGTCCATAAGAAGAGGACCGCTATGCATGCCCTTGGTTCCATACACCCAGGATTGTCACAGAGAGGCACAGAGCATAATCAATCTTGTTAACGCTCCGTGTCTCCGTGTCCGGAACAGGGCTTGACACTCTTTCACGCAGCGGATTCCACGCACGGGATCCACTCGTGTGAAAGAGCCCTAAGGGGCTGTTCACAAGGTGGGTTTTAAAGCAGAATTTTGGCTGCATGATATTTCGCAGAAAGACCAAGTTATTTCTGCTTCCCATTCATTTTAGTGTGAAGGCAGCACTGAAGATCGATCTGCAGCAGTTGAAAGTCATGGCTTTGAGGAGCATGGACATGTCCCTTTTCAGCGTGGCCACTTTAAGCCACCGGACTGCTATCCTCAGTGCTGGGCCCCCTTGAAAGAAACCATGGAGGTCGCCAGCAAAATTTAAGCACAGGTGTCTGCACCAAAGTTCCACAGACGGGGAGGGGTGGGGGTGTGGGGGGTGTGGAATGTTCCACTGTTGTATGTTTTGTATATTGTCTTAATGAATGGTTTCCAAGAGGTTCTCCACTTGGGACAATCCATGTCCCAGCTTAGTGTTGTTGCAGCTTTAAACCGCTGCTCCATGATCTTCAGTGCTGCTTCCCATTGAAAATGATGGGAGGTGGGAACAATGCTGCTGCCAGCACCAAAATTATGAACGGGTCCATTGGGTCATATACCATAGTTATCCCCATATACGTACACCTTTACCAGAGGGACGGACCATATTAGATGGGAAAATAAACCAGAAACCTACATACACTTAAACTGACAAAGGTCAGGGAATTCAAGGCTACATTTTTGGAGCCTCAGTGTGGTCATATATGCTTTGTCAAGTATATAAATATGAGACAGACAGACAAACATTCTTCTGGGACACCAAGTTAGGAGTGGCCAAATCCTACCAAAATCTTACCATTTCTGAAGTAGCTGACCCCAGCCTTCCAATATCTTCTCAGGGCATTCTTTGGAAACGTCTCCGGTGCCACTCCAGAGTTCACTGTCACTCTCTGAATAAAGGATAGATAGAAGCATGCTATAGATATTACCATAGACCACACTTTACTCTTTTAGAAATCCTGCCCATTTTGTGTGTTACTGGACCCCCAGGATCTCCCCTTGTCACAGAGGGACCTCTTTTATCAGCAGCACAGATGGATAAAGTGTGTGTGACAAGCGGCCACAGCACCCGCTCATAGAATACATAATAGATCCTGACTGTAAGAGGACATGAAAAGCCATAGAGAGCATCTGTGAAGGGTTCAATGCATGGAGATGAAGGGTGTCGTAGGTCATTAGAAGCTGCTAGAGCAGCAAAGGGATGATTGTGGTTTCAGGCTCCCCCCCCCCCCACAAAAAAACAAAAAAACAAAAAAAAAAACAGACAAACAGGATCTTTAAAGCAGCTAACATAATAATCATCTAGTGACTTCACTGCTAATTCTTACAGCAGTCCCGATTATCAACCCGTTTTAAAAGTGTGATGCAGACTGACTGACAAAAAAAAAATACCGCATGACACAGAAATGTCAGATTACTGCAAAACCTAGCCTGCAGTAAATGACTACAAGTAAGAACTAATTAGACACTGGGTTTTGCCACAAGAGGGCGTAAAAGGACTTCTCTGCTGCCCTATTAAAAGGCTCTCAGAGGCTACTTTTGGATAGTGTACTTCTAAAGTAAAAATTATTTTTTTTATGTATGCAAATGAGCCCAACAGGGGATGGGAGCTTTGACATTACACCAAAGCTCAGCTCTCTCTGCAACTGCCATGCCCTCTCCACTTTGATTGACATGGCCAGGTGGTGATGACGTTTTCACTGCCTGGCCCTGTCAAACTGGAGAGGGAGCAGCAATTGTAATGGCAATGCGCTCATCCTCCATTGCTCCTAGAGGCTCAATTGCATACAGTAAGACATCAATTTTCTCAGCAATGCGGGCACGTATGAACAAGGGACCAACACAGATGTCTTCAGCTGCCAAGTGCACATGTAACAGGTCAGCCAGTGTCATAGGTACAAAACTGCTGACAGATGCCCTTTAACAGTACTACAAGCCCGTTAAATATCCTGTTTAGGGCATTATTTTCTGCCTGGCACTGTTCCATACACCACACCATCACAATTCAGGAAAAGACCATCCTCCTAACACCATCACTATAAAAGGACAGTCTACACGCCAATCACTGCACACAACACACCATGCTGTACATTGGTGACATAATCCTAACAAGAGGGTACCGGGACGATAATGTCTGAAGTGGTGGTGAGCAGCGGAGTCTTCCCACATGAGTAATATGTAAAAATGAAAGGTGTCAGTAAGCAAAAAGAGTGTGTGAATGGTATTACATCATTTCTAGGCTGCGTTACAAATGCGTGGGCTTCATGCAAAAAAGTTAATCCTCTCCTTTCTGAAAGTGATTCTTATTGTTTTCCTATGATGCTATGACCAAATGAAAAAGATGCTCACAGGTCTGCATATCTGTCAGGTATGTGGGCTGGGAAAGAGACCGTGAATTTAACCGAACCTAAGAAAATGTAGGGGGCCTCTTGCTATGCAATAGCTATATATAACAAAAAGAGTGCCGTGGCATTGTCCTGGTGCACTACACACCATGCTGTCACATCTCAAGCACTACACACTGCACACACCATGCTGTCACATCTCAAACACTACACACTGCACACACCATGCTGTCATACCTCAAGCACTACACACTGCACACACCATGCCGTCACATCTCAAGCACTACACACTGCACACACCATGCTGTCACATCTCAAGCACTACACACTGCACACACCATGCTGTCACATCTCAAGCACTACACACACCATGCTGTCAAATCTCAAGCACTATACAGTCATGGCCAAAAGTTTTGAGAATGATACAAATATTAATTTTTACAAAGTCTACTGCTTCAGTTTTTATAATGGCAATTTGCATATACTCCAGAATGTTATAAAGAGTGATCAGCTTAACAGCAATTACTTGCAAAGTCAATATTTGCCTAGAAAATGAACTTTATCCCCCAAAACACATTTCAACATCATTGCAGCCCTGCCTTAAAAGGACCAGCTAACATCGTTTCAGTGATTGCTCCATTAACACAGGTGTGGGTGTTGAGGACAGGGCTGGAGATCAATCTGTCATGATTAAGTAAGAATGACACCACTGGACACTTTAAAAGGAGTCTGGTGCTTGGCATCATTGTTTCTCTTCTGTTAACCATGGTTATCTCTAAAGAAACACGTGCAGTCATCATTGCACTGCACAAAAATGGCTAACAGGGAAGAGTATCGCAGCTAGAAAGATTGCACCTCAGTCAACAATCTATCGCATCATCAAGAACTTCAAGGAGAGAGGTTCCATTGTTGCCAAAAAGGCTCCAGGGCGCCCAAGAAAGACCAGCAAGCGCCAGGACCATCTCTTAAAAGTGTTTCAGCTGCGGGATCGGGCTACCAGCAGTGCAGAGCTTGCTCAGGAATGGCAGCAGGCAGGTGTGAGTGCATCTGCACGCACTGTGAGGCGGAGACTCTTGGAGCAAGGCCTGGTCTCAAGGAGGGCAGCAAAGAAGCCACTTCTCTCCAGAAAAAACATCAGGGACAGACTGATATTCTGCAAAAGGTACAGGGAGTGGACTGCTGAAGACTGGGGTAAAGTCATTTTCTCTGATGAATCCCTTTTCGATTGTTTGGGACATCTGGAAAACAGCTTATTCGGAGAAGACGAGGTGAGCGCTACCACCAGTCTTGTCTCATGCCAACTGTAAAGCATCCTGAAACCATTCATGTGTGGGGTTGCTTCTCAGCCAAGGGAATCGGCTCTCTCACAGTCTTGCCTAAAAACGCAGCCATGAATAAAGAATGGTACCAGAATGTCCTCCGAGAGCAACTTCTCCCAACCGTCCAAGAGCAGTTTGGCGATCAACAATGCCTTTTCCAGCATGATGGAGCACCTTGCCATAAAGCAAAGGTGATAACTAAATGGCTCAGGGAACAAAACATAGAGATTTTGGGTCCATGGCCTGGAAACTCCCCAGATCTTTTTTTTGAATGAGATCTTTTTTATTGTAAAATTGACATGAATCAATGTACATAACAAAAATTATGCATAAATGCCAGCACACCTAGCTGTCATAAATTAACTGTAGCATAAATAAAGCAGATAGAAAGTAATGAATTGCATTGTCATTCTTTTCTTACTTTTTAAACAGTTCATAACACAAAAACCCCAATTAACCCTCACCACCCTCACCCTCCCCTCCCCTTCGCGTGGTCGTATACAGCGCACCACCCTAATAACATATCGAGTTGTCTACCCTAGTCCACCCAAGTTTCTCAGCACCATTCCTGTCCAAATTCTCATCAGTTTTTGTGATGTTCTACCCGGACCATCAATCCATGCCTGCCACAGGGACTGGAATTTCTTTACAGTGCCCCTCTTCATGTGTATCCCACTTTCCATTTGTGTATCCCACTTTCCATTGGAAACTCCCCAGATCTTAATCCCATTGAGAACTTGTGGTCAATCATCAAGAGACGGGTGGACAAACAAAAACCTACAAATTCTGACAAAATGCAAGCATTGATTGTGCAAGAATGGACTGCTATCAGTCAGGATTTGGTCCAGAAGTTGATTGAGAGCATGCCAGGGAGAATTGCAGAGGTCCTGAAGAAGAAGGGTCAACACTGCAAATATTGACTTGCTGCATTAACTCATTCTAACTGTCAATATAAGCTTTTGTTACTCATAATATGATTGCAATTATATTTCTGTATGTGATAAAAACATCTGACAAACACACATAAAAACCAGAGGGCAGCAGATCATGTGAAAATAGAAGATTTGTGTCATTCTCAAAACTTTTGGCCATGACTGTACACTGCACACACCATGCTGTCACACCTCAAGCACTAGACACTACATACACCATGCTGTCATTAAAGGGGCTGTATCATCTCAGACACTGGTGGCATATCGATAGGACCAGCTCGGCCCCCAAATCGAAGGAGAGCACACTGAGCATATGCAGCGTGCAGAATCACTTCCCCATTCATCTCTACAGGACTGCCAGAAATAGCCAAGCTATTTTCGGAACGCCCATAGAAGTGAATGGAGGGTGGTCGCGCTTGCGCTGTGTGCTCTACTTCACTTCCGGGCCCTATTCTGGAGATAAGTGCAGGTCCCACCTTTGGGACTCGCTCCCACCTGACATTGATGGCATATCAACAGGACCCACTCCTATCTCCACAAGTGGGCTCCCAAAGCGAAGGAGAGCCCACCGTGCATGTGCATTGTTCTTCATTCACCTTTACAGGACTGCAGCCAATAGACAAGCCTATAGAAGTGAATGGAGGATGGTTGTGCTCACGCTTTGTGCTCTCCTTCACTTTTGGGTGGCCCCTTCTGAAGATAGATGCAGGTCCTAGAGGTGGGACCTGCACCTATCTGACATTGAAGGCACATGCCAGCGATATGCCACCAGTGTCTGAGATGAGACAGCCCCTTTAACAAATACACTACACGTCCTCACAAACCATGCACTGTGTCCTACCATGATCACTGTCACCACCATCCAGTGCCTAAAGTCAGAGTGCCCAGAGAAGAAAACCCATCTATGAAAGCAAGGCTCCCGTAAAATAAACAGGTGGAGTTGTATGTTAAAGGGATTTTCCGGTAGGTATGACTATCAGATCGGTGGGGGTCCCAGAAGTAGGACGACAACGGAGGCCCCGTACAACCTGCAGCCCCCTTGAAATGACCAGAGTGGCCGGTCACACATGTGTTTGGCCGCTCCATTCATTTCTATGGGAGTTCCGGAGATAGCAATCTCTGGAACTCCCATAGAAATGAATAACGCAGCCGCATGCATGTGCTACTGGCCGCTCCGCTCATTTCAGGAAAGCAGCAGGGGGTATGAGGCTCCCAATCTAGTGATCAGTGGAGGTCCCCCACCGATCTGAGTTATAAAAGTGATAACTTTTACCTTCCGGAATACCCCTTTAATTATGTGTTACTAATTTATGGGAAGATACCGCTTACTGATCATACTTCATCGGTGGAAACATGTTAGTCACTTACCTTCGTCTGGCTCCTCCTCCTCTTGCGGGGACATTAACCCACTTGTGCTGGCTGGGCTGGTAGGAGCCTCTACCATTTCCGATTGTCTTTGCAAGCTCAGGACTTCGTAAATTGAATCTCCAGAGCCCTTGTTCCCGGACTGAAAGGAGGAAGAAGAAAAGGTAGAATGAACTGTGTAAAATGGCCACGAAAATATAATACATAAAAGATACAAACAGCAATGAAAAGGTGGAGGTGGATATGCACGTGCAGTTTCTCTGGTCTCCCTGTGGAGTCTCCTCTGCTTTAGTGTGGAGAGATCTTGTTCTAGTAAGCAGGCTGTCTCAATCTTCAGCCTCTTCTCTGCTTGTCAGAGTAGATGCTGAGGAAGGGTAGTGGCATTGTCCTCCTCTGACAAGAAGAGCAGATACCACTTACACAGCAAATTAAAGTCTGAAGCTAGGGAAAGCCTGCACGTTAAAGAGGAGGTCATGCTAGCCAAGTAACTAACCATATACTATAATCTGTGTATAACACAACTTTATCTATCATGGCAACTGCTCAGTTATTATTTGTGTGCCTACATAGTATTGTCATCAGTTTTTTCAGAAGGAGACATAATAACTAAGAAAAGGATGAACATCTTTGTTTAAGTGAAAACCTTTTCATCGAGTTTACAGGCTGTTTGGTTGCCCCAGAATGTCAACCGGCACAGATGTGAAATATTGGGTATCCAGCGATTCACAGACTAGAGTTGTCACGATACCAAAATTTTGATTCGATTTCGATACCAAGAAAAAGTATTGCGATACTCGATACCATGGCGAAAAATAAAACACCCAAAAATCTGTGTACCCCCATCAGACCTCAGATCAGCCCATTGTGCCCCATCAGACCTCAGATCAGCCCACTGTGCCCCCATCAGACCTCAGATCAGCCCACTGTGCCTTCATCAGACCTCAGATCAGCCCACTGTGCCTTCATCAGACCTCAGATCAGCCCACTGTGCCTTCATCAGACCTCAGATCAGCCCACTGTGCCTTCATCAGACCTCAGATCAGCCCACTGTGCACCCATCAGACCTCAGATCAGCCCACTGTGCCCCCATCAGACCTCAGATCAGCCCACTGAGCCCCCATCAGACCTCACATCAGCCCCACTGTGCCCCCATCAGACCTCAGATCAGCCCACTGTGCCTTCATCAGACCTCAGATCAGCCCACTGTGCCTTCATCAGACCTCAGATCAGCCCACTGTGCCTTCATCAGACCTCAGATCAGCCCACTGTGCCCTCATCAGACCTCAGATCAGCCCACTGTGCCCCCATCAGACCTCAGATCAGCCCACTGTGCCCCCATCAGACCTCAGATCAGCCCACTGTGCCCCCATCAGACCTCAGATCAGCCCACTGTGCCCCCATCAGACCTTGGGACCTCTGTGTGCATGGAGTGGTAGTGCGCAGTGCGCACGCGGGATCACTACTCCATTCACTTCTATGGGACAGACGGAGTATAGTGCTATATCAGATTAGATGATATATGTTCGTTACAGGAGAACGCCTGTAACTAGCTGAGACCTAGCTGAGGAAAGAGGCTCGATAAGTCTTTCAATAGTTGTGATGGGGGTCTTAGCTGAAGGGAAAAGCCAAGCTTTTACTTTTTGCCTATTTAGACTTTAATTAATGTAATGCTCAACAGCTTAGACAGCCTTAATGGTCACTAATTTTTCACACAACGTTACTTAACTCAATATTACAAGAAACCACAAGAAGCTTTGTAATATGTTTTATTAGTGAGAAATCTCTAGTTCTCCTATTACCAGCTGTTTACCAGCCCCGTCCCCTTCCTCTTACTAATTGCTTCACTTTAAAAAATGCCTTATTCCCACCTAGAAGGATCATCTTTGCAGGAGAATCATATTACACATGTCAATGCAAGTCTATGGAGAGGGGAGGGATGAGGAGTGAGCAAAAGCTGAAGAGACAGGCACAGACAAAGCAAGACTGCTCAGCTACGCAAGGAGGTAATAGCTCAGCACATGTCCTATATTCACAAAAATACAGGTCAGTACTTCTTGGCATGTCCTCCATTATCCTGAGGCTGCTTCTGTTTGACTGTGAGACAGTTAGGAAGGATATTCTCCTCCACTTTCTGTGTGTGCAGTGGATGGCAGCTAGTCTCCACTCACCATGTCTGCATATGCAGCAAGCACAGAGAACAACTTATAACTATAAAATGCCAGATACAAGTGATATAATGGACAGAAATCTTGTTATTCCTCATGTACACACTGTACTATTGATTAATGCAGAGTTTGTTGAAAGCTCAGTGACGCTTTAAAGAAGAATCGCTTGAGATATATATATAAATACACACACACAGGATCGATTATTCTATATACCACTTGCTGAGATATTGAAAGACTTTGTTTCTGTGTCGTGCTGGAGAAAGAAAAAAACTAAAATGAAAGCTGTAAAAATAGGCTACAGATAATAACTTTTGCACACAGAAAAATAAAAAATAAAAAAATCGCTCCAATTATCTAAGTAATTGGAGATATAAGTATAGCTTATACCATAAAAGAAAGCAGATTTCTTTTACATTAGGATCCATAGGGTTTGCAAACTGTGTCTATTTGAAAACGTTTTATGAAAGGAAAAGCATGATCACATCAAACCGTGTCGAGAATAAAAGACAATGTACCATGCCGTGCCTTCCATACCGAGAGGAGAACACGACCCTTTTCAAGCGTTTTCATGCTAGTCATACCTGTTTGAGCTTTAGGTAGAAGGTCTCTGTGAAGGTTTTCCTGCTAAAATACCAGAACCTCTCGTTTGTGGGGTACACACGGACTACCGTCTCCAGCAGGAATCGGACAGGCTCCACCACTTCTGTAACCACCATGTCAACAGCGACCGTCATGTACACTCTCTTATCTGAACAAAAACGGGATGTGGTTAGCATACATATTACATACATTCCCATATTTTGGTCCAGCATTTGGCAAGATTGATCGTTAGGGGTTTTGCCAAGTAAGAATTATCCCCTATCTACAGGACAGGGAATAACTAAATGATCAGTGGGGTCAGACCGCTGGGATCCCGACTGATCCCAAGTTCCTGTCCTGATGACGTAGCAGGATGAGCATGTGCCCTGTCTCCATGGGACAACCGGAAATAACTAAGCACTCTACTTGGCTATCTCCAGCTGTCCCATAGAGACCTTTAGAGGGCGAAAGTTCAACCTGCCACTTGGGAACATAGGATCCCCATTTTCTGGACTGCTGGATTCCCAGTGGTCAAACCCCCACCTGAGGATAGGGCAGGGATCAGCAACCTTCGGCATTCCAGCTGCTGTGCAACTACAACTCCCAGCATGCTCGGTTGTTCTCACAATTCCCATAGAAGTGAATGGAGCATTCTGGGAGTTGTAGTTTCAGAACATCTGGAGTGCCGGAGGTTGCTGATCCTTGGGATAGGGGATAACTTTCATACTTGGCACAGCCCCTTTTTAAAAACAAGCACTTCATTACCTTGCCTATTGTGGTATAATGATGGTTTAATATACGCAAATCAACTTCTAGGACAGAGATCAGCAACCCCTAGCCGTTCTGAAACTACAACTCCCAGAGTGCTCCATTGGCGTGATATTGGAGAAGGAGAGGAGGTAATTATACTAAAAGAGGGCAGGCCAGTGGGGCGATATAAGAGTGGTTTTCTGTGCAAAGCGCCCAGGGGCCTGGGCTCCAGCCGCAATAACACCGCCCCTGGGCACTTTCACAAGCTAATTACCGTATGTTATAAAAGTGTTTTTTCAAAGATATCGGTGAGGGACAGCTATACTAAAGGTACCATTGTGATATATGGAAAGGAGTCTATAGCCTGATCTGAGGGGTCTATAAGGGTCAGATTAGGTGAAAGACTCCCTTTAAAAGCCCGACAACCCTTTTAAAGGGTTATTCCCATCTTAGACAATGAAGGCATATCGCTAGGATATGCCCCCATTGTCTCATAGGTGCGGGTCCCACCTGTGAGACCCGAACCTATATCGAGAACAAAGCCGGGAAATCCATTCATTTCTAGGGGGCCAGCTTGGCTATTTCTGTCGGCTACATAGAAATGGATGGGAGCAGTGGCTGCGCATGAGCGGTGTGCTCCCATTCATTTCTATGGGAGCAGCGGGGCGCTGCACCTGGTGGTGGCCGGACCCCGGGAATCCTGGGGTCCTCCTGGCACAGGGCTCCCCGCTCCCATTCTCGATACAGGTCAGACAATCCTAGTGATATGCCCCCATTGTCTAAGATAAGAATAACCCTTTAAGTCTCTAAGGCCATGGAATTGTACCTTTAGGAGTTTCCTCATTGAGTGGTTGAAATGCTGGGACATTCGGATTCCACATTCCTGTGATAACATACGCTTTTCCATCGCTGCTTTTCCCCATGGATTCCTAAGAAAATACAGAGAAGGAATACAAAATATGAATGCATTTTGTGTGTGTATGTATGTGTACACAGTATATGTGTCAGATGATATAGTGTTGTATGTCTATAGCAGGGCTGGCCAACCTGCGGCTCTCCAGCTGTTGTAAAACTACAACTCCCACCATGCCCTGCTGTAGGCTGCTTTAGGCAGTTGTAGTTTTGCAACAGCTGGAGAGCCACAGGTGTGTCTTCCCTGCTCTATAGAGTCCCATTATTCTGACCAACAGCTAATATCTAGAGTAACCCCCGTATGCAGCATGGACAGATGGGCTGGGAGTGACTCCATAAGGCCCTGGCAGGTTGTCACCGGTATCTGGAGCCATGCTGACTGCGGTGCATCCCACAGCCCGAGTCCTTCCAGAAGTGACTGCATGGTGTGAGTTCTCCGATGTTTCCTGCCTGACACGCCAACATCATAAAACCTCATGTAAACATGTTAGAAGCGTAAGCGAAACATCCAATAATTACCATATCTAGAAGATGCATGTCACTATTCTTGACGTTTTTGCCTGGGCTGAGCAGCATTCCAAAACATCTGTAAAGAGAAAGAGAAAAATACACTGATAACAGAGTTTGCTGAATACATTTTCAATCAGTAATGAAAAAAATGAGCAAATGTTAGGCCCCTTTCACACGAGCGAGTTTTCCGCGCGGATGCATTGCGTGACATTAACGCATAGCACCCGCACTGAATCCTGACCCATTCATTTCAATGGGTCTGTGTACATTTCACGCATCAGTTCTGCATTGCGTGAAAATCGCAGCATGTTCTATATTCTGCGTTTTTCACGCAGCCCTGGTCCCATAGAAGTGAATGGGGCTGCGTGAAAAACGCATTGCATCCGGAAGCAAGTGCGGATGCAATGTATTTTTCACTGATGGTTGCTTAGAGATGTTGTTTGTAAACCTTAAACCTTCAGCTTTTTATCACGCACGTGAAAAACGAATCAAAACACATCGCACCCGCGTGGAAAAAACTGCACAACTGAATGCAATCGCAGACAAAACTGACTGAACTTGCTTGCGAAATGGTGCGAGTTTTCCTGAACGCATCCGGACCTAATCCGTGACGCTCGTGTGAAAGAGGCCTTAAAGACAAGGCGAAATACATAAATATGGCTTGAAACCGCTCTGTTTTCAGTATATTTGTTTGAATATTTTTTTTTATTAATTCAGAAAAATATTGCTACAACACTCTGCGTGACATCAACTCGGATGTGAGAAGGATTGGGCACTTGGATTCCAACATGCCTGATCCTTTTGCTCACATGGAGATATAAGATATAAAGGACATTTTGCCTGGCCCGGCCACTCTTGCACCTGCGTCTGAGCAGCACTGTGAATTGAGCGAGTAGGGAGAGCCTCTTGCACAGTGGGGACACAAATATGCCACAGACAGGCATATTAGCATTATGCATGCTGGATTTCAACATGTCTGATCTTAGAATGTTAAAGGGGTTCTCCGAGTTATATATATTGATGACCCATCCTCAGGATAGGTCATCAATATCAGATCGGCGGGGGTCCGACACCCGGCACCCCCGCCGATCAGCTGTTTGAAGAGGAGGCGCGCACTGTATCAGCGCTGCCTCCTCTTCACTGTTTACATGCTGGCCGACACTGGGTAGTGGTGAACAGTCGGTCAGCAGTAAACGCTGATACGGCGCGCGCCTCCTCTTCAAACAGCTGATCGGTGGGGGTGCCAGGTGTCGGACCCCCGCCGATCTGATATTGATGACCTATCCTGAGGATAGGTCATCAATATATATAACTCGGAGAACCACTTTAAGCCACTACGAGAGGTGTCTGGCAGAAACGTTCTCAGCTAGGCCGAGCATGCATGTGTATGGGAGAATCAGGGAGCACAGCTGTCAGCAAACCAGAGTTCAGCCGACAGTTATCTCACATGTATGGCCGGCTTAACCTCTTAACAGTCACGTTAAAATTGGAAAAATCCTCCCAAAAATGACACTTTTTTATTGTACATTTTTATTGTGTGTCTGCAGTAAATCATGTTGGCGCACAATTCAGAGGACACTATTGCATTTTTAACCCCTTAGTGACATCATTAATTTTAACCTTAAGGACCAATAATATTTTCCCCCTTTGTGTTCTAGCAGTCATAACATTTTAATTTTTTCTTCTAGATGTTTTTTTTTTTTATTTTGCGGGATTAGTTATAGGTTTTATTAGGAACCCTTTTGAGGTATATATTGTGTATAATATACCTTTTATTATTTTATTTTTAGGGAGAAAGCTAAAAAAACATCAATTTTTACATTATTTTGTGATTTTTTTTTACAGCGTTCACTGTGTGGTAAAAATAATATAGTTTTATTATCTATGTCACGTCTTTATATTTTTACTATTTTTTCTCTCCTCCTGCAGCTTGTCAGCTCTGCAGCTGCTCCCTCATTCTCCTTTAGACTGAAGAGGTGGGGAGGGGGCACATATCTCTGGTTTGGTACCAGCTAGAGATATGGGCTTTGTATTGTTTGAAAGCTGGCATCACGGACCTAAGGGTTCATCCAGACAACCATAAGGGCTCCATGCGGGCACTGGCCGTCTGCCCTCCTATTGACTTGAATGGGTCCGCCATCAGCAAGATATGGAAACAGACAGGACATATGCTATCTTTTTCAGAACAGAGGCGCAAATCGGAAGCCCACGGAAGCACTTCCGTGGGCGGTCAGTCCGTAGGATATGTCCCATCTTCTGCCATACCTTGCAGATCGCGGACCCATTCAAGTCAATGGGCCCGCATCCGCAAACGGAGTGCACATGGCTGGTGCCTGTGCATTGTGGACCACAATTTGCGATCTGGAGCACGGACACGGAGCCCTTATGGACGTCTGAATGGACTCTAAGGCCAATATTGCGGAATAGATGTGGCCCCATTCACCTCTATGGTGCGGGGAGCTCCGATGAAGCATGTCCTATACTTGTCCGCACGCATGGACAAGTATAGGCATTTTGAATGGGGCTGCCCGGTTTAGGTTTAGGAGGAGACAGGCTGTTTGTGTGATCCTAACCATGTGACTGAACACATGGTCATGACATCATTGAAGGCCCTTGCAAACTATGGTGAATGGAGTGTTTCTTCTCTGCCTGGGCCTGTCAATCAACAGAGCCTCTAGGAGCAGGGGTAACGCACCTTGCACCTAGAGGCCTTATTAGCATAAAATAAACGTTCATTTTATATAAAAATGGGGGCACCAGTAAATAAAACAGATATATATTTGGAATCAGGTGACATTAGCACATCTCTAATGTCAGCCTGATTCATACCGAAAAAAACTGGTGACAGAAACCCTTTAAGAACACAATAGACATATAATTCCCAGCTGTAACCCTCCCCTTGAAGATACCACTTCATAAGATCAGATCTATCATAATGCCTATATGTTAGAACACATGAATCACTCCGACAATGAAAAGAAGGAGTTATTACATTAACAGTCTTCACAGCCCGAGCCTAAGGGAACTATTAATATTAATCTGCTAGAAATGAGGGTTAAAGGTTCTTAGATAAAAAAAAAAAAAAATTAAAGTAAGAACGCAACAGCTAGTGCCGAAAACGCTTCTGCTTTCATGTGAACGCTCAACACGAGTGACAAAATAATGAGCGAATATCCAGATCCACGACAACGCGGGTGCACATTAGATGGAGACTACATAGCACGTGTTTGAAAGCATTTTTTTCCTTTTTTTTTTTTTTTTTTAATTGCACGATGCTGAACAGAAAATGAACAGAATATAATTGGGGTGAGGAGGAGATCAAGGACAGCAGAGCTGACAAATTGATAGCACAGGCTCCCCTGCTTGCAACTTTGACCAGATAAGACGCTTTGGAACAGAGATCTCGGAATTAAAAGCAAAGAAAGTGGCGTCACGCGAGAGGCGCTGTTGTGTACGAGGACACACAAACTCGTCCGAGGCTCCGCACGACATAACGGACGCCATTTATTAGAAATGATATTTTAGAATTGAAATGTTTAACTCTATCACCGCTCAGCATCTCCGGAGCTTCTACATGCTGCCTACAGGTCAGTGGTAAAAACCTTCCCAACTATATAAAAGCAAGAACTAAATCAGATTCCACCTTTCACTAGCACTGAGGATAGTATTACACTAGCAGATCTGGAAGTCACCTGCTCATTAGTGGAGGAGACGGCTGCTATTACATGTAACAATCTCCTCCACAGTATGGGAATAGTGATTGCTAATTGCATTGCTCGTCCCCATACTGAATCATTGTTTCACAGCAGCAGATCGCCATTAGACGCCACAACCTGCCACCGGCAAACAATGATTTTTAAGCCTGTTTCATGGGGTAATCGGCAGCAGTATTACACAGATAGATCATCGCTAACAAACGTTCCTATGAACTGTTAATGATGATCTAGCCAACCATCGGCCAGTGTAATGGAAGCATTAAGGGGCACATTTATTAAAGAGGGACCTTTCACCACTTCTGTTTTAATAGCTCTATGCATTCTCCCATGTAATAACAATTCTGGAACATCTATTCTTATGGCTCTGTATGTTGTGCCATTCCTTTATTATTTGCACTAGAAGTTATGAATGAATTGCTATTTGCCTTCAGTAAAGGAACAGAGGGGAGGTGACCAGTTGGGGGTGTGTACCTGCACAGACTGACTCTAGCCAATCAGTGCTGCCATGTTCAGACTGTGCAGGTACACACCCCCAACTGGTCACCTCCCCTCTGTTCCCTTACTGAAGACATATAGCAATTCATTCATAACTTCTAGTGCAAATAATAAAGGAATGGCACAACATACAGACATAAGAATAGATGCTCCAGAATTGTTATTACATGGGCAATGCATGAAGCTATTAAAACAGGCATGTCAGGAGTGGGGACAAGTCCTCTTTAAGATCGATGTTTTAGACTTCGGTCTTAATAACCCCTATAGCTGGCGGTGGATCCTCTGGCGTTATGAAGAGGTGCCGACCTCTACATAATTTCGTCGGATCCTCCGCCACTTCTAAATATAAGCCAGCTTCCTTGCCATCTTACATTTAGACCAGTCGTAGAAAATGTTAAATGAGACAGGCCTGCCAGCCTGTCTCCTTCCCTGACACGCCCCCTTTTTTAGACATGGTGTGAGCAAGGAGAAGTCGCAAATTGTGGCGCAAAGGATCTTTGCACCAGAAATATGCCTAATTTAGGTGCATTTCTTTTTAAGAAATGCCCCCCCAAAGTCTTCTTTTAAAACACATACATGCTCCTCTGAACCAAAAGTGTATGGGAATGTGAGAGTTTGAAAAGATAGCTGTAGGCCTAAAGAGTGTTCAGCCAACTGCTACTGAAGTGTAAGGGCAGCTTAACAACATACTGGCAGCATAAAGCAGCTGACAGATTTTCCAATTTTAAGTCAAGCTTAAAGGGGTTGTCTCATTTCAGCAAATGGCATTTATCACGTAGAGAAAGTTAATACCAGGCACTTACTAATGTATTGTGATTGTCCATATTGTCTCCTTTGCTGGCTTGATTTATTTTTCCATCACATTATACACTGCTCGTTTCCATGGTTACGACCACCTTGCAATCCATCAGTGGTGGTCATGCTTGCACACTATAGGAAAAAGCACTGGCCTATGCACACTCCCACAGTCCCGGCCACCAGACAGGCTGGCACCTTTTCCTATAGTGTGCAAGCACGACCACCGCTGCAGATTGCAGGGTGGTCGTAACCCCTAGAACCAAGCAGTGTATAATGTGATAGAAAAATGAATCCAGCCAGCAGAGGAAGAAATATGGACAAGCACAATACATTAGTAAGTGCCTTGTATTAAGTTTTTCACATAATAAATGCCATTTGCTGCACATTTTGAGTCAACTGAGTTTCTAAATCATTCACTCCTTCTTTAATTGGTAATAAAAGGGGTACATGGAGTGGCAGCATGCATGCCTGACCGCAAATCCACTCATACATCTGGACACAGGGGTGTTCCAGTAATAATTTATCGCCTATCCACTGGACAGCCAGTGATAACTGTTAGATATTGGGGGGGGGTGGGGGCGGACCAATGGGACTCCACTCCACTAATCTAGCAGTTATTCCCTATCCATGTATGACGGATAACTGATTGTTTCTAGAATACCCCCTTTAACCGGTCACCATGTCACCCACGTCACCCACGTCCTAAAGGTCATTGGGTTTAAAAAGAAAAATCATACCACTGAGGGTCAGTGCGGACACAGAGTGCCAGACATCTGCACACTACAGAGGTCAACAACCTCCTGAGCGTTACCTGCTTACTGTTTTCTATCTCTTCCCGGGAAAAACAACTCTGACTGTTCACTAAAGGCAAGTATGTTCGCATCAGTCATGCCGCCATGTCTGTTATATGACTGCAAGTCGCATATGGGTGAAATGACCCAACGTAACAGCGCAATAGGGAACGGTGTCCATAAAGAAGACGCTAAAATATGGCGGCATCTGAACAAGACCTAACACTACAATAGAAACTGGCAAAATCTTGACGGGCTGGGCATGTTTTTCTGCCGCCACTAAGAAACGGCAAGACCAAAGCGCCAAAAGTTACCTTTTAATTAGCCATATTCATATAAGGCCTTGTGCACACGACCGTTTTTGCAGTATGCAAATTGTGGGTCCATAAAACACAGATACTGGCCATGTGCGTTCCGCATTTTGCAGAACGATACCTCCTACCTGCAAAACGGACAAGAAAAGGACATGTTCAATTTTTTAATTTTTTTTTTTTTTTTTTTGTGGGGCCACAGAACGGTCATACAGATATGGACAGCACACGGGGTGCTGTCCACATCTTTTGCGCCCCATTGAAATGAATGGATCTGCAAAAAAGGCGCATGCGGATAAAACCAACGATCGTGCTCACGAGCCCTAATTGCTGAGTTTTCACAGAATCTGATGCAGCAAGAGCATGTAGAAATGAATGCAGATGGCAACCAGGGTGGCGGTAAGTGCAGACACCGCTTTAGTGCGGCCATTATAATTAGCGCTATTATGATAGGAACCGCCTAGTAGTAATCCAGTCTGGGAAATATACAGAAATCAATGCGCATCACAAAGCAGTCGGCGTAGGCCACAGTGACGGCAATATAAAGGCTGGCAGCCAGGAGGGCGAGATGGCATCATCTATTACTGGCACATACTTATAACAATTAGCCGAGCTCCTTGAACACGTTTCATTACAACAAAAAAAAAATCGTGTTCTTTTACGCTACCTGGATATTCGCCTGCATCTAACGCTCAGTCTGTTCTGAGTTTATCAAACTTCCAGTTTCCATGACAAAGCCTTGAAACGCTCAAGGAGGAGAAGACAGCCATTTAACCTTTCTTAAAGGTGTTCACAGCCCCCGCAGGATCAGGCGGCCATTTCATGGCTCAAACGAATGCCCAGGACGCTTCAGACACCACCGCACATGGTGAAGCCGCTTAATACGTAAGGCACTTACATAAGTATAAGTTCTGTTATCTATTGGCAACAGTCTTTTTAGAGTTGCGCTGCAATCACATACACGGTTATGTTTTACATATGTTTTTTTTTTGTCCTTTTTTTTTTCAATTTTCGTTTTTCCTAATTTTTTTTTAAGTCAAAAACACTGTGGTCAGATATTTTAAAGCAAGGATTGCATGACCATGAACCATTCCCACGAGCCACAATGAAGAGGAAAAGGGAATTAAAGGGGCGGCTACTTCTAGGATCATGTGCTGTACATTGGGCATGTGATACTAGCCTGCATACTCCCACTTGTGCTGTGGCTTCTAACCCCAGGCTAGGACCGCATGCCCAATCGGGGAAGCGGTCGCTGCACGGGATTGCTGCGCAACCCAGATAACCCCTTAAAGGAGACATTAAAAAGGGCTGCCCGGCCTTGGATATGAACCCCCTCCCCCCACATTAGTCCAGTATCAAACTTAGGTCACTCCAGTTAGTAAGAAACTAAGGCTACCCCTGGGTTCTTCACCAGAGTCTGCTATTAGGCCGGACAGACTTGGTTAAAGGGGTTCTCCAGGAATTAAGAAACTGAAAATACTTAAATATT